>CM060964.1:236984017-237289017 GCA_030765045.1 Tenodera sinensis
AAGCATTGTCACTACATCAGAAACCATACACAATACATAAGTTTGCATTATTCACTTATACATAGGAACAAGGACTACCTAAATAATAGTCACAATTAACCAAGTCTATATGTGTAATGGTCTGTTTACAAGATATTGCTTTAATTTTGTTTTAAATATACTGCCCCTTATGGATTTGAGTTCTCTTGGGGTCCATTATACCAGGTTGTTCCTATGTTTAAGGGATCTTTATCACTAAATTTCCTTTTTTATTATTAACGTCTTCCAATGCAGTGTCAGTATACATAGAACAATATGAGGCTAAGTGCATTACCTTTTATAAATAATTCTTTGCAAGGATGTACAGTGCCAACATTTGATATTATTCGCATGCATTTCTTTTGTAAAATCAATAGTCTATTAATATGTGCATCAGCTGTACCCTCAGAGCTCTATCCATATAATGAGGGTATATAACACCATAGTAGATGGTTTTTAACACATTCAGAGTTTTAAATCTAGAAAAATATCTCATTATGTATATATCCTTACTTTATGACATACCGTATCAATGTGTGCATTCCAAGTTAGATGTTTGTCAAAGAGTATACCCGGAAACAGCATTTGTTCACTTTCTTGAATAAACTCATTACATATTTCTACAGCAGGTTGATTTCCACTATGTCTATGGGATACATTAAAACTATTTTTGTCTTGCTTATGTTGCATCTTTGAGCTGCGACAGAGTTAATACATTTATTATGTCCCTGTGTAGAGAAGTCCAAACACAACACTGCTGTATCATCAGCACATCATAGTAGCTTTGAGTTTGAGATGATTGGGGTGTCATTTGTTATAGTATAACTAGTCGTGGTCCCAATACAGAAACTTGCAGTGCACCACATTGAACTATTCCTTCTTTTGGTCTGTGAGTTACTTTATGGTAACCATTGTAAAATGGGATTTCTGTTCTTTGTTTTTGATTACTTAAATATGATACAAATAATTTTTCTGCCAAACTCCTTATCCCACAGCTATTAAGTTTCTTAAGTAATATTCCATGACCCACACAATCAAATGCTTTCGTTAAATCCAAGAATACACCTGCTATCTTATTCTCACTTTCAAGTTTAGCTATGCTCTCCGTAAGAAACTCTGAGGTAGCTGTTATAGTAAAATAGTTCATACAAAACTCATGTTGTGTACTCCTAACTATATTATTTACTGATAGAAATTTATCCATCCTGACAAGGTACATGGTTTCCATATATCTGCTGCAAGTTAATGTAAACATTAACAGTGCATGATTGAGGTAAATATTTTAAGATCATAATTATCTATGAGATTTATAGATAGATGCCTTTGAATGTGGATATTTAATAGAAAATATTCGGCAGGAATGGTTGACAGTTGAGGCAGGTGTATTCCCTGTTTATTTTTGGCAATTGTAATGGATATTTTACAAAGATTCAGGTGTAAAATTTTACATCATATTGTAGCATTAGTAAAACACAGAAAACTTACAAAACTATGTGAAATAAACATATACAAGCAATTTGCTGCTCTAAAGGAGGAGCTTTATCAGAAAAGTTTCCATTAATTTATATAACTTCATATTTCACACAGGTTATATAAACATTGATGTTTACTTAATATACAACCCAAGAAACAAAAAAAAAAAAAAAAAAAAAAAAAAGATGCTTTAAATTGGATTTGATCTTGGTTTACACCACCACTGTTAATTTGCAGTAACATGCTTCAACAAGGTCAGCTATACACTAGGCATGGAAACCAGACGCTGCTGCTTAAGCTTACATTTGAAGCCTACCACCCAACACTGGAATTATTTTCAAATCTATACCTTGTCCCGCTCTTAGATGACAGTATGGAGTTAAATGGGATATATCTGTCTCTATCTAGCGCATACAAGTTGCCATTAGCCTCGTCCTTTTCTACCCTCGCACTGTTGCCAGGTTCCTAAACGCATGGTATACATATTCAGTTGTTATAAATTTCAGGTTTGAACTCATTATCCTACGCAGAATTTTTTTTCTCTATCAGATTATATCCTTTTTAGAGTCATTATACATTTCTATAGGCCCATATTTCTTCAGAAATATTTTTTTCACTAGAAGTCCGATATGTGCTGTTTCTATACTCATCACGCACTAACTAACAAACTAACTGCTAGAATGCGTCTATATTTTGTTCTTAGGTAGAGCAAACTATAGTGCTATCTGCCTACTTTGAATTCTCTATGTTTACTTAGTTAAGCATTATAATTATTTAAATTAAATGCTTTCGGAAAATTCTATATCTGTGCATTGCAAAAGTTACGCAGTGTGAAACTTTGTTATTGAGTTTACATCAGGGAACTAGCGAGAACAAATGTTGAGAAGGGTTGGAGAAAGTTATTAAAATAAACCAAAAGGCCGTAACCTCTTTCTTTTATCCAGTAAGGCAAACAAAAGGTATTCATCTATTCAGCAAATTCTCGCGCCAGGCCTGACACAGAAGCTAGTATATGGAGCAGCACTAGCATTAGTTCGAAAGAAGTCGTGTGTGTAACTGTGTGGAATCTATGAGCTGATATTGCGTTATTTGTTTAATATTTTCGCAAATATTTGTAGTTATGGAGGGGGAAGCTAGGAAGAGATGATATGTTTGGTAAATTAAGAAGTATGGAATGCCAAATAATTATGAATGTGTTAGATTACTTTTCAAGTAAAATGCGTGCAAGTAAGGCAGTAAAAGAAACAGCTAAGGCTATTGGGTGTTCAGAAGCAGTAGTGTATAGGGATTAAAAAGGAAGGACCTCTATGAACGCCACGCCAAAAAAAAAAAAAAAAAAAAAAAAAAAAAAAAAAAAAAAAAAAAAAAAAGGGGGCGGAAAAATATAAAAACGCTGGGTTAACGCAATATGTTGTTTGCAAATATTCCACCCACGCTGAATATAATTTTGTCACAGGTCAACAGTGGTGAGACCCTACCAAATTTCTCAAGGGTCACTCTTAGTCGGTTCTTACATGATTTGGGGTTCAAATATGAAAGAAGGGGTAACAAGTGCATATTAATAGAAAGAGACGATACCATCAGATGGCGACATAAATATCTAAAGACATAAAAAGGTTTAGGGACCAGAGGGAAATCAATTGTTTATACAGACGAGTCATTTGTAAATTTAGGTCATACAGTGACAAAGGCGTGGAGGATACCAAAGTTAAAAGTGTCCATCAAGCAGCAATTCAAGGACTAAGTACAGGACTCGGCCACCTCGGGGTCACGCGTGGAGAAAGATTCGCAACTAGTACATGTTGCAACACTGCGCTCCATTTAAGGTGTGCTGTCTTCTAAGGGTGGGATGCGCTTTAGTCCACAATTTAATGGAAACACAGTAAGAGAAATATTTTGTACAGGTGACTGAAGCTGAATTTGCAATATTTGCCCATTAATGTAGAGGGATTGGTTCTCAAAACTGTGAGGTGAACTAATGGCTGCCCTCTGAACAGCAAGAGAAGCATATGACAAATTTTATTTTCATACCATCTATGCAAGAACATCTGAGAAAAATGACCCTTTGTGCACGTCTCACTGAAGTTGGGTATTCACTTTTCTGAAAGACAGTACATTAAAACTACAGCACAACAGCTCTTACTGGGCCAAGGCCTACTGCCTGGCTGCTGCGTCCCCCACCTCGGCCCACTACCGACATCATGAGCGGTGTTCAATAGTGGAAAGTGGGACATGGTCACCACCTCAGACCCTACCAGCCTGTTATGCGGACTTCATGACCAGGGGCCATTAGTTCTTAATCAAATAGTTCTTTAATTGGTCCCTCAGGGACCTAATGAGGCTGACTGTACCCTGGGTCAGGTCTCTCAGTGGAAGAAAATTCCATACTGGTACTGGGAATTGAGCCAGGTCTCCTGCTTGGTAAGCAGCAATGCTACCACCATGCTAAAGAGACAACCGATAGTACATTAAACCCATGTTAAAACATTGTGGTGAAGTACTTATAACTTCAATTTCAAACAGAAAAATCCTTGAACAAACTCAAAAAATCAGTAACTGGTGCCATTAAATCCACTCCAACTGAAGCTTTATTAACTGATAAATTCAACAAGTCCATCATGATAGACCTTCAAATTCAAGCCCTTTTAGCTTGTGAGAAATTAATAAAACTACCAGATTGTAAGAAATCATATACCTACCAAAATTCTGCACATAATTTGAAAACAGATTGGATTTATACAGACAGCCAAAAATGTGAAAAACTTGTTAGACTAACCGTCTAAAACAGAACATTTTCCATCTTACTATAATCCTATAAATAAAATTATGGTTGACTATCGACTTCATTTGAATGAAATATTTAATAAAATGTTATGTTACTCCTGTTCCAGCCAAAGCTTTTACTCTTGGAACCCTCAATACAATATACTGGACTGGATTCATGTCTGTACAGATACCTTTCTTCTAGAGTATCAAGAAGGAACTGGAGCTAGTGTATTTTGCCAATTCTTCTCCCTTTATAAAAAATGTGGGGAAATATACAACCGATTCTGATGGTGAAATTGATGTTATATATACAGAGGTGGACAGAAGTATTCAAATTTATGGATAGGAAACATTAAATGTTGAATTAATTGACACAGAAGGCAGAATCATTTATTATTTCCTTATTCCACTGATGTGTTATCAGATTTTTCTAACACATACACAGTTTAGAGATAACAAGAATACCTGTGTATTATTCCATATGTGATTTCCCTTACAAACTTTACATTTCCATATGACAAGCATTCAAGCGCACTCCATGATACAGCAGTAAAACAGTAAATGATGGAAATTTTGATGTTTCCTACCTCCAGAACTCATTTTTGTTTGCTGTCCAAGAATACACAAGCAACTTCAGCTATGAGTGACCATAATCAAATGGGGCAGAAAGGAACAGAGAACTCTAGAAGAGCAAAAATTAATCTTGCATATGCATCAACAAAATAAGACATGCAAAGAAATTGGAGAAACCGTACACACAAATCCATAGATATCACTCCAAAATTCATTTCCATGGTTACATAATTGCAAAAATGTTATTTTATTTAATTCTGAAACTGCACCCCATGTTACTGGTTCCACTACCCAGCCCAAACTAATAGATTAAAGAAATACATGACATGATCAAACGAATACAGAACCTAAATAAAAGTATACTCTTAAAGTGGATCCCTGCACATTGCAATGGTTTTGGAAATGACATTGCAGATATTTTAGCAAAAAAGGAACCAAAAGTCAACTTTGGAGCAAAACAAAATTTCTCATATGAATCATAAAAAGAAAAATCATTCCTAATTATAACCAACAGATAACACTTAAAAATGAACAGTCAAAATGCAAGATTTTCAATGATCCATCAACAGCTTCTGATTTGCCAAGAAACTTTTCTGTTGCTAGATTCTCACTTACTACAGAACATGTTTGAATAAACATCTTTACAAAATTGGAATAGCAACATCCACACACGCACGCACGCACGCACACACACATGCACACACATGCACGCACATGCACACACATTTAAAAATTTAGTTTTGTATTTAATGCATCCATAATATGTTTAAACTGAGTTTCAAAACAGAAATGACTGGCTGTAGAAAAGAAATGCTGATTTATTTCAATGTACTTCATACTATTTTTGCACTCTTTATTTTGTAACAATCTCTTTCCTTCCCCTTTCCGTAGATGTGTATTCAGCTGAAAAGGTCAGTAAAATTATTAGTAAATAAATATTTATAGCAAAAATTCTATTTATATTATAATCTTATAATTTTGAGGAAAATGTATATTTTTTTAAATTACAATATCATTCAAACACTGCAGCTGGCATATTGACATCACTGGCATAAGAAAATAAAATATATTTCTGTTTTACTATTACAAGATATGTTGCAGTCTCTGTTACCAATAAAAGGGTTTTTTCTCTCAATTATCTTCACCATGCAGCTCTTGAGAAGGAAACCATATATTGTTAGTGGCATCACATTGCTTATGGCATACTATTCAATTTTCTTTTAATACTTTATCTTTTCTACCTCACATTTTATAAATAACAAAATGCTAAAATAAAACAATGGTATCAAAGTCTTTTGAGTGGCCACAAAGGATCCAGTTCGCTTAAGGGATCTCCAGGATTCTCTATGCTTGAATGACCAAGTTTTCCAATGGAGCTTGTACTCTCACGCTGTTTCTTATCAATGCTGCTTGCTGCACCTGCAAAAGCAAAACACAGTTATAACAACAGTAGGGAATCATAAAATGCTATTTTCATTGCAGAGTATATTCAAGCATAAAGAAGCCATCACACAGCAGATTGATTTTTCAAATAAGAAATAAGAGCCATTATAGAAAATCTAGAATTAACAGCAACATAAAAACAATAACAAAGAAGCGAGTTTTCTTCAAATAAATTGAAATTTCAAGTTGAAACATTAACTCTAGATTAATGTAGAAGAATCAAACTTATAATGCATTAAAATCTCGTTAATATACTCGTTAGTAATG
This sequence comes from Tenodera sinensis, assembly GCA_030765045.1. Lineage (NCBI taxonomy): Eukaryota > Metazoa > Arthropoda > Insecta > Mantodea > Mantidae > Tenodera > Tenodera sinensis. The sequence continues at coordinate 236,990,558 of CM060964.1, forward strand.
CTACTCCATTTATTATACTCTTTATCAACATTTCCTTGATATTTCATGTAAAATTCTGCAAGACTTTAGTGTAGTCGTTTTTAAGAATTTGCACGATGAGCAATGAGAACTCTTATCTCTTCTCAGGTGGTGGCAAGGGAATAAAACAAATACTTTATTTTTTCAATTAAACTCCTACATTTCTTTTACTGCACACCTTTTTATTAGCACTTTTACTTTGCTCACTTTTATGAATGTATTCCACAAATGCATTAACCAAGCCCTGTTTGAAAAATTTTCTATAGGTAACTATAGTGATATTGTCCAGCTTTTGTTGCCCTTAGCAACACATTTTCTTGTATCATCAGAATTATTTTGATGACATCATGCATCCTTGTCATGTACACACCTTTTGAAGGTCATTCATACCATAAATAATATTAATTTATATTTTAAGTTTCCTCTTGTATATGGTATGATGTAAACTGATTACTAATTACTAGGGCTAGGAAGTTCATGCATTTGCATGTTTTTTCATAGTTGTTACAAATGTATGCTTTTACATTATATGCATGAATTATGGAATTTTTAGTTATTTGGACATGATTTTATGGTGCATATAACTGCATATTTTCTCGATTTTGTTAAATGCATAATATTTCAATATTATAGCCCCTATATTACATATTTTAATGATTTTTATGGTTTTTTATTATTTTTTTTTCCATCTGGATACTATTTTTGATATTGGTAGTATTGCACATGATGATGCAACTCACGAGGTGGTGAGAATTTATGCTAAGTCATGTTGTCATGCAGTGAATCCCCTGTTTCCATCCTTTCATTATATGTATGTGTGTAGAGAATAATCAGTGCGTTATCTGAGAGATTCATATTAACAAAGATAAAGTGCAGGTCAATGTTTTGAGCAGCATGATTGTAGCAACACTTGCCCGCCCACCAGTAGTTGTGTCGTGGTCTTCAAATGTAACAGTGTTGTGAATTTGTTCCCTCCAAATTAAATTAGGCGTATAAAATGTTAAAAAGCTCTTCAAATGCCAAAAGTAAAACCAACTTTGAGTACTACATTAATTAATTTACAGAAAGACTTTTCGGATGATTTAATATCTACAGATCATTGGGTACTGTTTTGTGGAGCATGTGAGAAAAATGTAGGGAGTGAGAAAAGATTTCAAATAGTTCAGCACATAAACACAGTAAAACATAAGGAGAATTTAATCAGAAAACTCACAAACAAAAAAACCTGTTCAAAAACAGCTAGTAGTGTTTAGGAAGTAGGGTTACTGAATTTTCCTATGACTTGTGCCAAGCAGTTTTAGCTGCTGATATTTCCTTGTTCAACATTAAAAACTCTTGTTTTTTAGGCTGGGACATGCCTCCTGCATTCCATTGTGGAATTCTTAAAGTATTGGAATTGTGATGAAATTTGCCTAAAGATGTCCCCACCCGGAGATCCGATTGGGGGACAGTTTTAACTCCAATGGATTCCAGCACACTGTGGAGTCATGGGGAACGAAGCTGCAGACTCACTTGCAAAGAAAGGCACAACAATAAAACAAAAGTCTAAATTCAATTTCTCATATTCTCCAATAAAACGCTTGATAATTAAAAAATTTTCTCATTCATACCTACAAGGAATAGAAACAAATGCCAAAGATAAAAAATGGATTACACTACTTTCCAACCCAGATATAATCCCCCAGAGACCAAGGAAAACAGCAGTTGCAGCCTTCCGACTATTGACAAATCACGACTGCTTAGCAAGTCATCTCTACAGAATAGGTATCTCAGCCTCACCAATATGTGTCCTGTGTAACGATCCAGCAGAAATGAACGAATACCACTTGAAGACCTGTGAAGCATTAAGATCAGAAGAAACTACAGTTCAAAAGTATTGGAAAGCACGAATGCTAATGGCTTCATTGCCAGATGCAAGGCACTAGAAAACAACAACAACAAAAACATTAAAAACTTTCTTGCCAAGGACATTGTAGGACTTTGTTACAATAACGTATTGTCAAATATACAAAATGAATTAGTGGATCGGTTTGTGTGCTTGTCTGTTGATGAAATCCCTTATTCTGAGCACCGTTCTATTGCTAACATAATTGTGGCCACTTTAAATAATGAACAAAAGTCTACACTTTATCTTCTTAATGTGTGCGAATTGTGGGCCACTGACAATGTAACTGTGACCCAGTTTGTGATGGACTCTTTGAAATTATTATGGCCATGTGGAATCAAATATGACCGGTTACTTTTATTTGTTACTGATGGAGGTCCTTATATGGTAAAATCAGGACAAACTCTGAAAGGTATTTTTCCTAACTTAATTCCTATAACTTGTTTGGCACACACTCTTCATCGCATTTCTGAGACAATACGTGATTCTTTCCCATTGGCAGATAGATTTGTGTCCAGTACAAAGAGAATTTTTGTTAAATCTCCTAAAAGGGTTAAGTTGTTTAGATCAACAGCATCTAATATCCGACTTCCTCATGCACCAGTGTTAACTCGATGGGTCAATGCAGTTTTACATTATGCTGAGCACACATAGTCTAAGAGGTTGTTAATTCATTGGACTCGAAAGATGCTTCATCAATAGAAACTGTGCAAAATATTCTGTCAGGTGCTGGGTTAAAAGAGGATCTTAGTTTCATATCTGCCCATTTTTCTTTCTTACCAACAGTCATAATGGCACTGGAAGCTGTAGGATCTCCTTTGCATGAATCACTTACTGTCTTTGTAAAAACAATATCAGACTTAAGTTCGGTTCCTGGTAGCATAGGACAAAAAGTGAAAGAGAAACTGAATTATGTAATTTCAAAAAATTCTGGTTATGAACAGATGTGCGACATTCGAGACATCCTCGAAGGAAAACCATCTGTCACACCAAGAGACTTGACTCTCTCTGTGAAGCAGTTAACATAATTTAAATATGCCCCGATAGCATCTTGTGGCGTGGAGAGAAGCTTTTCACGCTACAAAAGTGTTTTGCGAGACAACAGACGATGTTTTACAGTTGAAAATGTGTGCAAAGTGTTGGTTGTCATTGGTGGGGTGCAGAACTGGAGGGTGGGACGTGGTCAGCGCCCCAAGCCCTCCCGGCCAGTTATGCAGCCTTCTCAACCTGGGGCTCCTACTTCATATTAATATCATACAGAGAAAATTTGTATATGTATGTGTGTGTGTGTGTCTATAGGTAGGGTAATCTCAAATGTGACTCAATCAACTTCGGTAATTCTTTCACTGTATAAGAGACCAAGATGTATATCGACCAGTATACCGACCGACCGACCGAATGTTTTTTGAAACAATTGAGCTTTTTTCTTTTCTCAATGGGTGTTTCCAAAGAGGTTAACTGGGTGGACTGGTAGTGCAAAATCTACATATTCACCAGCTTCACCTGTGTATTATATGAAAACTGTGTTAATGTTGTTATGTACAGGACCAAAGAGAAGATACAAGGGCTTAAAATTTCACCTGCTGTAACTATTTAACAAGTTACTCAACCACTTCAATCGACGATTGTTCTACCCTGAAAGATTACTTATAGGCTATACAGAATTCCCAGAACTTGAAAGACTATCTAAGGTAGGTTAAGGAAGTCACATCTTTTGCATGAGTATCAGGGGATTTTTCATCCTCTTATTAGAAATAGCCAGATCAGTTAAAATTATAACGAAAAGGGGTAAAGGAGAGAATTCACCACAAAAATCTTATAAATAATTGTACAATAATTTCATACAGAATGAGGGAGGAAAATGAAATTAATTTGTCATTAAAAGCTACCCATACAGTATCAGGCAGGCATATAAATCATAAAGACTATGTGTTGCTGTAAGTAATTAGTATGAGGCAAATATTAACCTATAGAATCTTACTTCTACCCATCCCAAAGCTGAAGCTAAAGCCTTGGTCATTATACTGCTATTACCATAGGGAATTTGTACTTAATGGGTTTTTTGAAAACCTTTTCTGCTGTATTCAGAGAAAGTAACAAAGTAAAATAATTACTAATATCAATTACTACTGATACTAATCTATAGGCGTAGTAAAATATACATGGTACATCTCATAAAGCTGCAAATGTTATAACAAAGTACATTACATTGCACTACTTTTCATGAAACTAAACAAATTAGAGTAAAACCTTGTTAATCCGGACCCCTTTAAACCAGATGTTACTTAACCTCTTGAGCGACAGCCATTTAAAAGCTCTGCAGGTCGAGAACGGATACCCAATATCCAGCGCAGGGCATTTAAATTGTTAAATGCGCTAAAAGTGCTTCCTAAACACACAGCTGTATTTTGCGTAAATTTTAAGTTATTTTAATGAAACAAAAACTGGTATAAAACTCATTATATGCAGTATACATGTACATCATCAGCAATGTTGAGTTGTATTTACAAATCGTTGAAATGGCACTATTTGTTTCACTGTGGTAAAAAGTTAACTTTGCTTTGTCGAAGGCGCTTAATATAATTTCTCAGAAAGAAACAGTAGTGGACCCATTGTATGTGTAAGCTATGCGTCAGCAAATCACAGTACAATGTGAAATAGAACACTACTGTATGCGTGGTTTATGAGTCATCAGAATAAAGCAGGTTTGCAATTTTTCCTTACACGTGTTTCGTAACTTGGATATAGCTTACAGGCTCCGTTTGTTTCTTTCTTGAAATGCATATGTATACTTTCCTGCTTGTAGCTGAAGTGAGAAGCTTTTGAGTGTTACATCTCAGAGCTAAAACATGGCATCAACAAGCAGTGTTGCACAAATGTTAGCGAGTGGTGGAAGTGTAAGGACTTCTGAAATTACACACGATAATGTGGAGGACTTCTTGCTGTGTGACAGCGATTTGGATATTGATGGCGAATTTTCCGAATTTGAGGGGGGTGTGGAGGATATAGGTACAAGTAGCAGTGAGGAAGAACGTGACCAACTTCCTTCAGGTGTTCGTGAAGAGTCAGCATTGTGGAGTGCTGAAAACAATTGCAATACAAACAGGCACATCTTCACGAGCACAGGGTCTGGTGTTCAATCCCAGGCTCAGCTGACTTCTGACAGCCAACAAATTGACATTTTTACAAAATTTTTTACTACTGACTTAGTGTCTCTCATTGTTTCGGAAACAAATGTATATGCGTGTAAGGTGAAGGAAGACCTGCTCTCTAAAGGTAAATTAGGGCCTAAGAGCAGAATTCAAAGGTGGACAGAAGTAACACTCAATGAGATTTACAGGCTAATTGGTCTAATTATACTTATGGGTGTTATTCGTAAACCTGCATTATACATGTATTGGTCCACAGATGACATGCTAGCTACTCCTTTTTTTGGAAAATGCATGTCAAATAACAGGTTTACGTCAATTTTGCGGTTCCTTCATTTCACCTGCACAGAGAATGTAAATGACAAACTCCACAAAATTAGGCCTGTTTTCGATTATATTATTTCAAAATTTAAAGAAAATTGTGTGCCTGGTGAAAAGGTCACTGTTGATGAAAGCATAATGCTTTGGAAGGGCCGCTTAGGTTGGAAGCAATACATCAAAACAAAAAGGGCTAGATTTGGCATAAAGAGTTTTGATGTTTGTGAAAGTAAAATGGGATATCTTTACAATAGCTGCATTTACACTGGTCAAGGGACTGACAATACTGGAGACAAAGATTTGGGCTTATCTCGCTCCTTAGTAATGCACCTAATGGAACCTGTGCTTGATCAGGGTAGGACTGTGTACTTAGATAACTGGTACAGCTCTCCTAAATTATTCATGGCCTTACACAAAAGAAAGACTAATGCAATTGGAACAGTACGTTCAAATCGTATTGGTTTGCCAAAAGATGTGAATACGAAGGCTCTAAGGAGAGGGGAAATGGAGGTGCGTCAGCTCCCACCTTTGACCTACCTTGCCTGGCAGGACAGGAGGGTAGTTACGGCACTATCCAATTGCAGCTCTAAGATTTTGATGATTGACACTGGAAAAACAGATGCCCATACCAAAATGTGCATTTTCAAGCCTGACGTTATCCAGGAATACAATATGCACATGGGCAGTGTTGATCTAGTAGATCAGGTATTGCAAGCATATCCCTCTTTACGAAAAACAGTGAAATGGTATAAAAAGGTATTTTTGCACCAGCTGGATATAACCATATACAATTGTTTGGTAATTTGGAGAGCTCTAAACCCACACAAGACAATGACCTACCTGGACTTTCGACTATCAATAGCTCGCAGCCTAATTGAACAATACCAGGTTGAGAGGCCTCTTCATACTGGGGGTAGAAAATCCAAAACCCCTGCACCCCTCAGACTTCAAGGAAAACATTATCCTAAAAGGATACCGTCAACAGCAAAGAAGTCCCGCCCATCTCGAAGGTGTTTCGTGTGCCGCAAGAAGGGAATCCGTAAGGAAACTGGGATGATCTGTGGCGAATGTGGAGATGTGCCCTTGTGTGTTTATCCCTGTTTTGAGGCATATCACTGCAGAAGGAACATAAAGGTAAGCCAGTAAAGCATATAGAATTTAATTAAATGTTTCATAACGGGGGAAAATTAAAATAAGTTGAGTTAGATAGAGGATAAATAAGGGTTAAATGCACAAACGCACAGGACATGTATACACGTCCATATCGCTCGTCCGTCATTTTAAATGGACGTGATTTCACGTCCATATCCCTGAAGAGGGGCCTCCTTCCCACACCCTTGCTGTATCTGCCATAGGGCTTGCAACTATTGTCAGAAGGGTTAGGGTGGTGCCATGGCCGAACGGTGAGCGTGCTCGCCTACCACCTAGGCGGCCCGGGTTCGATCCCAGGGACCCGCATGTGGTATTCGTGGTGGATGAAGCGGCGTCAGGGTGGGTTTTCTCTGGGTGCTAAGGTTTCCCCCGCCATCTCATTCCACCAGTACTCCATCTTCATTCCATGTATCATCAGTGTCACCGCCTGCAGTGCCGTAGTAGTAAAAACGGGCGTTAAACACTACGAAAAAAAAAGGTTAGTTTAATACTTGCCTTTCTGAGTCATCAAACTAAAGAAACAAATCAAGTGCATAATGTTAAGTAAACCTACAATATCCTCAGGGAAACATAGCATAAATTGCTTACAATAAATGAGAAACTGGAAGTTATCAAAAGGCTTGAAAATGGTGCCACTGTTGCGTGTGTATGTGCACAATACAGAATCACAAAACAAATAGTTTCAGACATAAAAAGGAAAAAGGGTGAACTCTTATTATCCTTGATTAAATGTTATGTAAATGAGGAAAATTGTCAGGCTAAACGAATGCGGCAGCCAGTTGAACAAAAGTTAGAGGACGCGACATACAAGTGGCATGAATAATTTTGTGCAAGCGGAATTGCAGTGAGAGGTGTTGAAATTCAAGCTGCCACTGATTGTCTTGCAAAACAACTTGGTATCAATGGATTTTCGGTTAGTTCGGGCTGTTTATATAGATTCCACAAACATCATAACATAGTGAACAAAAAAATGTGTGGAGAGAGCTTAAGTGCTGATACATCAGCTGTTGACCCATTTAGAAAAAAAAAAACTGTAATCTATCATTCAAGAAGAAAAGTTAGATTTGCCTCAAGTGTATAACGTAGACAAGACAGGTCTACTTTGGCACGCTTTGCCCAAGAACACGCAAGCCTCCAAATCCTTAAAAAATATGCCTGGACGAAAAATTTGCAAAGAACATGTTCCTGCGTAATTATGCACTAATGCAGATGGAAGTCATACTTTAAAGCCAGTTGTCATAGGTAAAAGTGAACAACCAAGGGTTATTAAGAATGTGATGTCCACATTGCCTGTGCATTACTACAATTAAAAAAATGTGTGGTTTACGGCAGACATCACCCATGATTGGTTTCACAACCTGCAGTAAGAAGGCACCACGAAAATAAAAATGATGTGAAAGCCTACTAGATAATGCACCCGTGCATCCAGATGCAAAGAAACCAATGGTAAGATCAAATGTGTGTTCTTGCCACCAAACAACTTCCCTGATACAGCTGATGGACCAAGGTGTTATCTACACTGCAAACTGGTTGTACAAAAAGAAGTTCCTGTCTGACATTTTCGAAGTTGAGGAGCCTCTGGACAGTGAAGATAAATGGGCAGAAAAAGCTCTCCAGAACATAAAATCATATGATTTCAGATCCATTATTTTCAATTTTTCAAGTGCAGTAAAAGACATTTTGAATTCTACATTGACTAATGCGTGGAAGAAACTTTTGTATAATGACAGTGTTGAATTTAGACACCCAATTGAGTTAAATAACTTTCACTAAACACTGGTTGCGTGTGGCGAGAAAGCTATCACAATACACGACATCGAAGACTGGCTTGACGGAGATGAAGATGATCCAGGCTATCACATGACTGACGAAGAAATTGTGGAAAGTGTAAGCAATGTAAGGGACACTAGTAGCGAATCTGAGGCTGAGGATGTGGATTTTGGAAAGTCAAAAGTGAAATTAAGTGAGGTTAAACACCATCTGGATTATGTAATACACTTTGTCGAGGAAACTGACAATAAACAGATTCCTGCATACTACCATCATATAAGGAGTCTTTGCGATCTCAGTGTGAAAGAGATGTGTGATAAACCACAAAAGAAAATTGATAGTTTCTTCAAACCAAACAAAGAACGTATAATTAAAATCAGGTGAGCCTTTTGTATCTCATGTTCTAATAAAATTATATAGCATATACTCTAATTTCATTCACAATTTATCTGTGTGGTGTTTATTTCACTTAATCTGGACTTTTGACAATCCGGACAACATTAAGCCCCAATTGGTCTGGATTAACGAGGTTTTACTGTATTTACAACTTAAGGAGAAAAATCAGATCTTTGAGTAGGCGTAGGCTTTAGAATCAGATCTTTGTTTATACGAAATTTCTCTAGGCTTTAATTTCCCTTCCATTTACTATACAATATTAATCCCAATGATAAATTTTCTCTTACTGTTCCACTATTGCTTCCACTTAAGAACACATGATAATACAGTCACTCACTTTTTCTGGAGGATGTGCAGCCTTAAACTTTTAGTATGCTAAAGAAGAAAATGGCAATTATTTCCTTCTTTTACAGAACAATTTTTAAAACTCATTTCTTGCTTTTTTTAACTGCTATGTGTATTTATTTGTGATTTTGAGTCTAAGAAGAAATTAGAAACCTGGGACCAATAAATGCAAGAAAATATTTCAAGACTACTAATTAATATCACTGTTACAAACTTCACTTTTCTCTTTCTTAGAAACTTTAAATTTTTAATCACGATTATGCTGAATCCTAGATGGGAGGACCTCTGAAGCTTTCTCTACCACATACCTACAGTAGGCAGAAGTGATACTGCATTCCACCCAAAAATTTGATACACCATAAATATATGTGTTGATCCCCTCAAAAGAAAGAGAGAGAGAGAAGCATAACTCAAAAGTACAACGTTGGTGTTTAAGTCTGTCTTCCATGAATGAGATATGACGATTTTCAGCAAATTTTCCCCATCCCAAGTGTGCAAAAATGTTCGTAGTTTTTATTTTCTCAAAAATTGCCTTAATAATTTTATTAAATTATCACATGTTCCACAAACTGAAACAGAAACAAAGTTTAAGTATACTTTCAATTTTCTGTGAATAGCCTACGAAGTCTCATTACTTGTGATTGAATTTTGTGTAATTATGTAAAAGAGATAAGGCAAAAATGTAGAGCTCATTAAAATATACAATTTGTGGCAAATTAAAGACAGAATTGCACATGTTTTGGTAACTAGGAATAGTATTTGCTGGAAGCAATTTTGGAATTGCAAACTGCTTGTGTGAGAGCATGACTGGAGTGGGGAGTAGTGAAATATGTGTGAGAGAAGAGTACTGTGTTATGTGTGAAATTTTGAATCAAGGTTTCTCTTCATTTACCTGGGCAAAGAAGAAAGAAATCATCAAAAAGTGTAGGGATCTCCAGAGTTAAAGAATTTGGGAAAAAAAAAAAAACAGCAACTTGTGTGTGACATTTTAATAGACTTTTATGGTGTAGAATTGCTCACAGGTTGTAAAAGTAGAGCCAAGTTATTTTGTTGGCCATGTCTGCTCTTCCCAATATTATTGTTTCCATACCATAGATTGCCACCATATGCCACTGTTTACGAAACACTTGTATAAGATACGTGTGCAAATCTGTAATGTGTAGAGTTAAATTATGTGACTGTACCATATCATTTTTGCTCTACAAAAAGGGTCGTAAATGTACACATACATCCACCTAAAAGGTCTCAGAACAAACTTATGATGCCTCATTCAACTCCTCAATGTTTGTTTGTCTTCTTTGGGCACTAATGACCAAAGCAATTGTGCACCCTAAATCCCTGCTGCTACTACTGCAACTAACTCCTGCTTGTCTGACTACAGTATAGGTGGCCAAACTCTAGAATACTACCTGTAACACATAGGAGTATGTTGGTGGAAGGGAGACAGAGTTTGTCTGGTTTTCAAGGTGCAGCAGCAGGTGGTAATAGAAACATTTTCTGTTAGCAATGGCTCTGTAGGATCTCAAAAAATATGTTTTTATCAATGTGTTTATAAATTTTAGTAAAAATAAGGACTAAAGTAAACAATAACTTATGCTTCAAGTTTATCTACCAAACCTTTGAAATCTGTAGCTGTTTCAGGAGTAGTTATGGCACCAGATTTTCATCTGTTATGCGAGAGCTGGTTTTCAATTTTAAAGCTTTCATTTTCGAAAAGAACTGTTCACAAATACACAAAGTGGATACAAATGTACCCACAATTCTATTACAAAATGACCTGAGGTCAGAGTCAAATATATACGCTATATATATGGCTCGGAAGTTCATGCCCTAAAACGCACTAAAATATGCATGCAGATATGCTCTTAAAAACTTGAAAATATGCCAAGAAATATGCACTATTTAATTAAAACAATATCCCTTTGCAGTAGACAAGACCAGTTAGTATAAATAAACCATATTCCTTAGAGGTTGAAGCAGAAGAGGTCCTGCTGCTAGTATTAACTGCTAATTTGCAGTTCACAACCAATACTTCGCACAAATTGGTGCGGGGGTGGTGTGGGGGGGGGGGGGGGTGTGAGGCTGGTGCGGGTTATATGCGGTGTGTGTGCATGTGCATGTGTGTGTGTCTGTTAGTCTGTGGACAGCATAACTGAAAAACAAAAAGTTAGTTAAAAACCAAAGTTGGTTAAAAACCACAGTTGGTATTTAAGTTTAATGTCTTTCAAGAATGCGACACAAAGATTTTGAAGAAAATTGCTCCACCCTATACTATCCTTTACATGGAACATTTTTCAAAAATTTTTCTTTTCTTGAAAATGGCTCTAATGATTTTGATTAAAATGCCGTATGTTCGAGATGACCGCCTCCGTAGAGCAGTTGGTACAGCGCTTGCCTCTGGCGCAGAGGACCCAGGTCAGATCCCCGGTACCAGCATGGGGATTTTATCCCCTCTGGGAGGTCTGGTACAGGGTGCACTCAGCCTCGTTAGGTCCCGGGGGGACCAATTGAGAAGCTACTTGATGGAGAAGTAGCGGCCCCAGGTCTAGAAGACTGCATAACTGGCCGGGAGGGCTCGGGGCGCTGACCACGTCCCACCCTCCAGTACTGCACCTCACCAATGACGCCTGTAGTGGGCAGAGATGGGGGATGCAGCGGCTGGGTGGTAGACCTTGGCCCCTCGTGGGCTGTCACACCGGGGTTTAGTTTAGTATGTTTGAGATATTTTTATGACAAATTAAATTTATATCTTGAATTTTCTGGCTATAGCCCATGAAGTCCTATTTACTCTGGATGACTTTTGCATAATTGGTAAGCCTTAAGAGATAGAGCAAATCTTACTACACAAAAACTGTTGTTGTTAGCTAATGCTGGATTTCTGACAATGAAGTCATTTATCCTCTTGCTCTCCAATATTTTTCACTGATGATATTGAAGAGAGCAATAGCAGTAATAGAAACCGCTTTTTAGAGAGCACCATATTTTTATGTTTTGGTGGTCACATCGCTCTCTCACAACCCCCAGAATGTCTGGAGGACCACACCTGTCGTTGGTTTACGGGTCTCACCGACCTGACCGGGAGAGTTATCAAAATAAATTCACCGACCATATCCTCTGATCACCAATCAGAGGACGCATTACATGTCATGACAGGTCAGCATGTTAGGGGTTAAGATTTTATAGAGAAATTAGAGAAATGGAGAGGTTGGAAAAATAAAGACTCCCTAGCCCTCGGGAACCCTAATAGCATCGGGGTCGGAAGAGAACAAGAGATGACCAAGGTAAGGTCAGATAGAAAAGTTACAGCGAGGATCAAAACACCAGTAAGTGGAAGTAATGTTCCGCTCAGCTTGGGTACCTTGTGGTCGCTATTCACATATCCCCTAGACGGAGACCCCTGAGTCAAATTTACAATATTGATTATGCGGTAAATACTTAAACTGTTTGGGAGGCAGTAATCTATGATATTGACTCGTCTAGCGCTTAAACAAAGCACCACAGCAAAAAGCTTTCCTTAACATAGAATGTTTAAAATAATGCTATCTATTAGCTCCCAAGGTTTGTTGCTCTAATTTTGAGACACCCTGTATAATTGAAATACGATAAGATATACTTATTTGTGTTAAACTAATACATACTTGAGTATGATGAGCATTCATCCCAGGCTGTTACCCACCTTACAGTCTTAACCCACTAAATCTAATAATAGTTTCTAAACATTATCCCAGATACTGGTTCTAACTCGAAACCGGTTGAAATTTACACACAATTATTTCTACACATTTTAGACTTCTCTGTAGCTATCTAAAGCATTACTAATTAATAAAAATGTGTTGCACATTCTAATTTGCCTTCAAAAGACCAATTCCATTTGTTAACTTAAAAACTGACATAAGCTCTTGTCCTCCTTTCTAAAAATCACCCTTACTGCTGTTCTCATATCCACCCTCCTCCAATTCAGCTCCAAAAATTCTTTTCTCCACAGATCTGTTCCTTGGGATTCAGAAAGTATATGCTCCAAATGTTCCTTCCCTTCACAAATGGGACACTGCCTCTCTTTTAATCCTATCAGCCTACAAATCTTAGCCACACTACATCAACATATGCCGCCCTTTTCCTTACTTCCTTCACTGATATACAATCGACCAAACACCTTTATCCATTATTCCACCAAAAAGTTTTCAGATGCCTATATCTTCAAATCTCTTTCTTTTAATTTCCATAATTAATTATGATTATTCTCCCCTCTCCTCGAGTATTTCCCCATCCTAATTACTTCCAGGTTCTTTCGTATTCTGTCCGTCCACCAGAATTCCCTAACAACATTTTCCTGACACAAGGCCTTAACAAAGTATTTTTACCCAAATTAAGGAAACATTCAGGTGCAACTGTTAATTTTGCACCTATTTCAAACTGTAGATCTTGCTAAAAACACACAATTTATGTTGATATACATTTTTTTGTAGAGTGAACCATTTCTGAGATATTCCTTGAATTTTGAAAAAAATATTTTATTACATTTGGATGATATAAAGATAAATTTGTAATTTTTAAGTTTCAAATATCTCCTGTATTTTAGCTGCAATTCACTTTTGGCCTCTCATGTAAAATTTTGTTTTTTGTACATTATACGATTTGCAGTGATACTCCTCATATGCTATCTTTGGGAATAGGAAAGATGATATTGTAACTTTCTTATTCCTGGGAACCAGAAAAATTCCCATTAGTTGAATGCTCACATTATAATACATGTATTTTAACATTGTAGTTCTCATTCTGGTTTCCACTCTAGGTTCTTGTGAATCAGCCTTTAGTACAATACCTAGAACTGGGTTGGGAGTTTCTACATGACTTGAAACATTGTGTGAAAATAAATGGCACTTACAGTGCAAATGCCTCACATGAACTAAGCTAGCACTTGTACAAATTTTACTACTATAATTTACTGTTAATTATCTACCAAACATATAATCTAGCTCAATATGGAATCACCATGTGGGTTTTATTAAAACTATATGATTGATATCCGCTTTTTATGGTAACATATAAATCAAACAGAGCAATCAATTGAAGGACAAAATGTAGATTTTGATTATGGTTTACACAAGTCTACGACCATTTTGCTGACTTCAGTCTGATAACAGTTCTATAGTAATTCATGGGTGCTAAATCTAAAAATGGTATCAGTTTTTCACCAAGTCAGGTTTTCCCACAAAACATTGTTTTTTACTTTACCTTTTTAATGACCCGGGACAAGTAAATGAGAGAGAATAATTTATTTTTAAAATAAATAATATGAAATAATTGACTACTTGGTTCATATCCAATTGTACTAAAATATTGTTAATTTGTTTTAAATTTGGTGTTAGAAGAACATTTTTCATCTGTTTTCATCTGAAACAGACTTCAGAATGTCAACTCTGCGTCATACGTGTAAGAATGATCCAAACATATTTTGCTACATTTGTGGCTGTTTCACAATGCTGAAATAAAGGACAAACATCACACAATTTGTAATAAAAGTCTACAATGCCTACTTCCCAGATCCACTCGGCGTCCAGAACAAATGTTGGGCGCCACATAAAGTGTGCAGAACATGCGTTGAAAACCATAGACATCGGGCCGAAGGAAAGAGAAAATCGATGGGTTTTGGAATTTCAATAGTGTGAAGGGAGCCACAGAACCATATAAATGACTTGCTATTTCTGTGTGGTAAATGTATCGGACTTCAGTAAAAAAATCAAAACATACCATTCACTATCCTGACCTGGAGTCAGCTAAAAGACCAGTTCCTCACTCAGATGACATTCCAATCCCTATTTTCAATACATTTTCTTCTACAAGTGACCAGTTAATCCTGTCTCAACAAATTCAAATAATGATGACTTTGTACTAATAGATGTCACAAGTATAAGTAAGTCGTTCACTCAAGTTGCGTTAAATGACCTAGTTTGAGATCTTAATTTGCCAAAAGCCTCAGCAGAAGTTTTAGGTTCAAGACTTAAAGAAAGAAATATGTTAGTTCCTGGAAGAACATTTATGTATTCGGATAGAGAGAAAAATCTTTTGAAATATTTTGAGATGAACAAATTTCCTACCGCATGGATGTGAAGGGACTGACTGAAGCTCTTGGATGCGAGTATCATGTGCAGGAATGGAGACTTCATTGTTAGCTCTAAATGAAGTTTAAAATGTGCCCTACTGCACAATAGTAATAAGTTAGCATCTGTTCCCATTGGCTATTCCATTCAACTGAAAGAAACCTATAATAATGAAACTCATTCTCAATAAAATAAGGTATTCCTAACACTGCTGGATAGTGTGTGGTGATTTACAAGTAATATCGATACCTCTGGGTCAGCAGGCAGGTTACAAGAAATTCCTGTGTTATTTATGCCTATGGGATAATCATGCTGGGACAGAACACTGGAAAAGAAAAGAGTGGCCTGTTAGGGAGGAATGTCATGCTGGTGACAAGAATGTAAAGAATGAACCTCTAATTGACCGTGATAAAATAATACTCCCACATTGCACATAAAATTAGAGCCCATAAAACAGTATGCAAAAGCCTTGAATAAAGATGATGCTTGCTTTATATACCTGTTAAATAAATTCACTTCACTGTCCCATGAGAAAATAAAAGCAGGCGTTTTTGATGGGCCTCAAATACGGATGCTAATGAAAGACAAACAATTTGTCAAAATGATGAACAGTATGGAGAATGCTTGGTGTGCATATTGTGATCTGGTTATGCACTTCCTAGTTAACTACACGGCAGATAATTGTGAGATTCTTGCCAGAACATTGATATCTTCCTTTCAGAAGTTAGAGCTAAACACGAGTCTTAAGGTCCATTTCCTACACAGCCACCTCAATGTTTTTCCTGAAAATCTTGGCTCCTTAAGTGAGAAGCAAGGCAAACGCTTCCACCAAGATATCAAGACAATGGAATAGCGATATCAGGGTAAGTGGAGCATGAACATGTTGGCTGACTACTGTTGGTCCTTGAAGCGTGATATCCCTAGTGTCTCCTATTCAAGAGTGAGTGAGTAATGGTGTTTAAGGGCCCATCACAACTAGGTCATTAGAGCTCCAAGTCCAAAATAAAATCTCACTACTAAGAAGTTAAAACGTGAAAGTTAAAATAACTAAAAACGGAAGTTAAAAGGACTAAAAATGACAGTTAGAACAGCTACAAAATTAAAGCCAGTAAAAAACTTATTTTACTAAAAAGATAATCTAGTAATACTGTTATAAAGCTAAAAACACCAGAGGTAAAACATCCTAAAATTCTAAATCCCCCAATCCCCCAATATAAAAAAAAATCTTACACTTGCTTACTAAAATTAATTTTGGCAACAAACCGCAGTACTGCAGCTATTGCTACTGGGTTGTTGCCTAAAAGGAGTGCAGAGTAAGACCCAGGCCATGAAACTGGCGCTCATGAGCGTAACGTGGACAATCAAGAAGGACATATGCGACAGAAAGTGGGACTGTGCACATCGCACAGACAGGTTCCGGATAACCACGCAAAAGGTGTGCATGCGTGGCTCGAGTGTGGCCTATCCTCAGGCAGGTTAAAATCACTTCCTCATGCCTGAAATCCCTGCAAGATGTTTGCCAGGGTTATACCGTGTCCATAATTGTCCGTAACTGAGTGGCAGCTAGCGCTTCCCAAGACTCTTGCCAGACAGCATATAGATGGCGACGCAAGTTCTTCTGCACACATATATAAGGGAGCGTACATGTGGAATACTCCGGCAGGTGAGATGCAGACTTAGCAGCTGCATCTGCTGCCTTGTTGCCGGGAATACCCACATGGCCTGGCACCAGGTAAAAACGAATTGGTATCCACGAGATAACAACTGCGATAAGAGTGTCTGTATTTTAAGAATTAATACCTAGTTGCCAACAAATTGTTGCAGCACTTGAAGAGCGCTCAGCGAGTCGCAACATACAATAAAAGGTCCAGGAACTGATCGGGAGATAAAAAGTAAGAAATAAAAGATGGCAAACAGCTCGGCGGTAAATACTGAACGGCATCTGGAAGGCGGTACGTGTGAGTGTCACTGTTGCATATAAATGCAGAATCCATCATACTACCCAACTGGAAGCCATCGGTGAATACCGGAGCACAAGTTCGGTATCGGCCCAGAACTGCAGTGAAGAGTTGATGAAGCACTGAAGGAGGGGTAGCTATCTTTGCACAGCTCCAGGTCAAAGCGTGCACGCTGGAGTTGCCAGGGAGGACAGTGGCCAAGTGAATGCCGCTCTACAACTAGAAGTCGGAGGGCGTTTGCGACAAGCAGTTCTCGAAACCTGATGCCACTTGGATGGGAGATTGTTTTATTCCGCATACAATGGTGTGCAAGGTCTAGACGCAATACAGGTGAAAACGAAGGATGACCTGGATGAGTGGCCAACCTTGCCACATAAGAGCAAAGTAACAATGAGCGTCGAACAGACAGTGGAGGTTCGCCAGAATCAGCATACAGACAATCCACTCTGGTGGAGCGGAAAGCCCCAGTAGCGAGACGGATACCAGTGTGATGAATTGTGTCTAAAAGGCGGAGTTTAGAGGTACATGTGGAGCCATAGATAAAACAGCCGTAGTCTAATTTGGACTGAACCAGTGAGCGATACAACCTCAACATTACCGTGCGATTGCTGCCCCAAGATGCCCCAGATAAAACCCTGAGTACCCAAAGTGAACGATCACAGGAAGCACGAAGATGACCAGTATTGTGCTCCCATATGAGTTTGCTGTCGAGGTGTAGGTCCAAGAACTTCAGGTGCAGAACAAATGGAAGACGTGTGCCACGCAAATGAAGATCAGAAGGAGGGTGTACACCACGGAGTCAGTGAAAGTGGACACACTGTGTTTTCGTAGGGGAAAACTGACAGCTGATGCGAGATGCCTACTCGACGATGGATGTTATGGTCAGCTGCAGTTCGATATGCTCCAAACAATAAGAGCGATAGTATGTTGCAAAGTCATCAACATACAGCAACATCTGGATTCCATTACAAACAGCACTAGTGATGCCATTAATGGCAATGGTGAAAAGTGCAACACTGAGAATCGACCCCTGGGGTACACCATTCTTCTGAACCTTCTCTTGGGAGAACATGTTGCCTATGTGGACACGAAAATGGCGAATTAGTAAAAAGTTAAAAATAAAAAAGGACAAGTTACCATGTAAACCATAACCGTGCAAAGCACGAAGGATGCCATAGCGCCATGTAGCACCTAGGCCTTCTCCAGATCTAAGAAGATACCCACGACATGCTGCTTCAAGAGAAATGCATTCTGTATGTAGGCCTCCATGCTTGTCAGACTGTCGACACTGGAGCAATGGCGACGAAAACCGCACTGGACATTGCTCAACAGCCACAGCACACTAAGCGAGTGTTGATCATACGTTTGAGGGTCTTGCAAACGACACTCGTTAGGCAAATAGGGCGGTAGCTAGAGGCAAGTGCCCGGTCTTTTCCGGGCTGAGGGATAGGGATAACAATTCCCTTGTGCCAGGAAGATGAGTAAACCCACTGAAGCCAGATTCAGTTATAGATGCTCAGCAGGAAAGAAAGAGCCTGAGGTGCAAGATGAAGCAGCATTTGTCGGTGGATGTCATCAGAACTGGGAGAAGAATCGTGCATGAGAGACAAGGAGTGCATCAGCTCTGCTATGCTAAAAGGCGTGTTGTATGGTTCACTACCGTCGCTGTCAAAATTAAGAACTATTCGCTCTGCAGATTCCTTGATAGCTATAAACGACCTATTGTAACTTTGGGTTTGGCTGGTAGCAGAAAAGGAACTGACGATAGCCTGCTCGCTGGTGTAATAAGAGCCCTGTACGGCAAGACCAGGATAATCATCTGGCAACACTTGCCGTAAATACGCTGAGTCGCAGTACACACTCTTTGTGTTGAAGTGTGTCAAGAGAGGGAAGAGACATAAGTTACCCAGGATGTGCGTTTTGCACTGTGAAATACAAAACGTGCGCAGGCACACACATGCTTAAAGGCAATAAAGTTCTCTTCCGTAGGATGTGCACTGAAAATGTGCAGAGCCCGTTTGCAGGCTTTAACAGCCAAATGACATTGCTCGGACCACCAAGGCATAGGAACATGACGAGGTGTGGTAGAACCATGAGGAATGCTGGAATTTGCTGCAAGCAGGACAGAACATGTAAAATACTCCACCAATTCATCGATGGTGCGGAAGACATCGTTGTGGAGATGAATTAGAGAACGAAATTTCTCCCACTCAGCCTTGGAAATAATACAGTGAGGATATTGTGTGAAATAGGATGGAAACCAGATATGTGAATGTTAATGGGAAAATGATCACTGCCGAAGAGGTCGGAGTGCACCGACCAATCAATGAGTGGTACCAGTGACAGGGTACAAAAGCTAACGTCTAAGGCAGAGTAGGCACCAGTGTTCAACAAAAGGAGGCTGGACATATCGCAAACATCTGCTACAAGACACCCACGAGCATTGTCAGTGTCAGAGCCCCATAAAGTGTGTTTGGCATTCAGATCACCAAGGAAGATAAGCGGTGGCGGAATCTGAGCCAAAAGAGCCCGAAGGTCATTCTCGTGTATGACACTGATCGGTGGCAGATAGACAATGCAAATAGACAGACTCAGTCCCTGCAATTGGACAGGCACTGCTACAGCTTGCTCCTATTCAAGAAAATTGTGTAAACTGAGGTTTTTGGGTGATTAGGTGTTTAAGTAATTCAGTGACTCTTCAGTGTGCAAAGATTCTATATTGCATATAATTATTATAATAATTTGTATTTTTTGTGTGTCAAGTAAGTATTGGTGTATGGCTGAATCCTGTGAAAATGAATAAGTTGGTTTTGTGAAAATTTGTGGCATGATATGCAATTTCTGATTGGATGTCTGAAATCAGCTACTTAAAATGGTATATAATCAGTTAAAACATCTAAGTCAGCAACAAAATTTTTTTCATATGTAGACTAGTGTTATTTTAAAATGCTGCTATAAATCTTCATGCTCTTTGCAGTTTAGTAATGGAATGTCTCATTTAGAAATAATGTAAGAGATCACAACAGATACAAAATACACTCTCCTTTTTTATTCAAAAGGCATATAAATATGCTGATCTACATGATTGTTAAAACTGAAAATGTAAAATAATTAAGCAGCATTAAAATCAAGGAAAAACAAATTATATTTAAACCCTTTACCCCTTCTCTATAATATTGATACAAACATTCTCTAAAAAGATATTTGCAAAGGTTAATAAAAAAGCTCTCCTTATGAGGTGAACTAGGTTGCATTATTTCCTTGATATTAACACAACAGGAGCTACTGCTAATCAACATTCAAAGCTGCGGTGAAGTACCTAACCCCATTTTCTCAATTCCCGACTGCAGCTGACTAAGGTCAGTTGGTGGACCCAGAAGGAAATCTTCTGATGGGTGTCGAGTATGTGACTTCCCCCCGCGGTTTCGCTTGTCCTCAAATGTCGAACGACTAGTGAGGATGCCTCCTGGAAGCAATAACAAACCAAGTGTCAATAATGAAATTTTTATTGCAAAATTATTCAAAATATATGACAAAAAATAAATAAATAAAATTTTAAAAAAATGAGTAAAGAAGATAAATGAAAGGTATTTTGATGATTCAAATCTACTGAAGAAACATAAATGAAGCAATTATTATTTATTTATGCCAACAAACTTACTGTTGGTGGTTTTTTTTTTAAACACACAAGGTGTGTGTGTGCCACAGCTGGGATTTGAACCACAGACCTTCCACTTACCACGTGGGTCCTCTAACCACTAAGCTACTGTGACAACCTGCCTGAATGGCATTGAATTCTCAAACCAGTTCATATTTCTCCTGGTAAACCACAAAGGCAGTCTCACATCAGAGACAATTACCCCAATGGTGACTTACTATTGCAAGTACTTTATGTCCCAGGATTAAATAACATTCAGATGGTAATTATTATTTATTTATGCCAACAAACTTACTGTTGGTTCAAATCCCAGCTGTGGCATTGAATTTTTAAGTTCCAGTTCTACCTCTCAAACATTGCCCACACACGGCTAATAATTACCATCTGAAGGTTATTTAATCCTGGGACATAAAGTACTTACAATAGTAAATCACCATTGGGGTAATTGTCTCTGATGTGAGACTGCCTTTGTGGTTTACCAGGAGAAATATGAACTGGTTTGAGAATTCAATGCCATTCTGGCAGGTTGTCACAGTGGCTTAGTGGTTAGAGCACCCGCCTGGTAAGCGGAAGGTCTGTGGTTCAAATCCCAGCTGTGGCATTGAATTTTTAAGTTCCGGTTCTACCTCTCATAAATGAAGGCATTAATTATGCAGCCAAATCTAAGATTGCCTTTTGGACTATTAATTTTTAATCAATTGATGTAGTAACAGAAGCTGGTACTCAAAGAACAAGAAGCACAGGCTTTCACTAACATCATCATTTACCCAGCTATCACGGAAAAGGGCTATCTTTTCTCAAAACTAACTGCTTAAGTTACACTGTTGACATGTTTTGTGTACATGCATATAAAAGAACAGAATGCTGACTTGGTTAATGTGTTAAATCTGACATCCACAGATCAATGTGTCATGACTAATTTTGCACATAACTGCATAGTACAGAGTTCCTTCAATCCAAATAGGTTCTCTCTTCAATCACACCCTGTCCTTTAAAAATGTTCTGTAAATGTGATAATACCATAATTAACTCTAGCAACTACCTGTTAGTATTGAGTGCCTCAAATAGCATACTTGTCAAATTTGTGCAGTGTTGGAATATTACACATTTATTTCCTCATTACAGAATGACCACATATTTATGCACTAAGCCTACAGAATCACACTCTATGAACAAACCTGAGATACAAATGTAAAAGAAATGAATTGTAAATGTTCTCAAGTTAGAGAGGCATAACAATGAACAAGAAGTTGAGAATCTGATCACACTCTAGCCTACTGCTGGTGCAGTCACTAAGTTTATTCCAGAGTCGATTAGGTCGAGAAAATCAATCTGCATGCACCTAAACTTAACAACAATGAAAAAGATAATATGTCTCTCTCAGTAGTTCAAAGGCATGGTATTATAAACATAGTGACTGTAGGTTTAGTTAAACCAAATCAACAGTTTAACTGCAGCCGCTGTTTTATAACCTTCTGGTTAACTTAAACCGCAGTGCAGTGGCGTTGGTATACCTGAGGGCTAAGAAAAAAAAAAGACAATGATTGCCAATCACTAATCACCATGGCCAACTTCTTCCATTGCAAGTTAATGCTATTGGTAAGCCTGCCAGCTTAGAAAAGAAGTCAATATTCTGAAATAATGGCATTCACAATGAAAATTACACGTAACAGTTTGTCAAATTGAAGTGACAGGGTACCCCACCATTTACAATGAAAAATAGTAACTTTGCAATAGCCAGTTCAATCGCTATCTTCTTCTTACACTGCAATTAAATGCTGTTGGTAGACCTGCCAGTTTAGAAAAACAGTAAATATTCTGAAGTAATGGCCATTCACAATGAAAATTAAGCATAACAGTTTAACGTTAAATTAACGTGACAGACTACCATTCACAATGAAAAACAATAACATTTACAGTAATAAATCTAGTAGCAATTTTAACAATCTGCTATTTTCATTTAATTTTACAAATTGTTCCCCAAAACCAGGGTTGCCAACCCGTACGATAATTATGGGGGCATACGATAATTTTAATGTTTGTACTCATGGTTGTCAACCCGTACGAACCTAGGCGGCCCGGGTTTGATCCCAGGGACCCACATGTGGTATTCGTGGTGGACGAAGCGGCGCCAGGGCGGGTTTTCTCCGGGTACTCCGGTTTCCCCCGCCATTACATTCCACCGGTGCTCCATCTTCATGTATCATCAGTGTCACCGCCTGTGGTGCCGCAGTAGTAAAAGTGGGCGTTAAACACTACAACAACAACAACAACAACAACAACAACAACAACAACCCGTACGATAATTATGGGTGTATGTGATAATTTGAATGTTGAAATATCATTTTCACTGGTTTGTCACACCTGCGAAATGAAATTAATTACAAATAGTGACATCGCTTTTGCCCTTGTGGCCTGTCTCCACTCCTCTAAGGCAACTATTTCATATCCTTCTACCCTTTATCCTCTTGTTGCCAGCGTACCCAGATCTGGTAATCTCAATGAAGGCACTGTTCAGAAAATTGATTATCAATGGAGAAAAGTAGGAATAAGTGATATTCCGTGTGAAATAAAGAACATGCCTGAAGCTGGCAGTTTCTGGAGTGCTTTTAAACACATGTCACCTTGGTGGAAATACTGATTTCAAAGAACTGGCGGAGGTTGCATTATCATTGATTTCGTTGCCCTATAGAAACGCTTCTTGTGGAAGACTTTTCTCTAAACTGGGCTTAATAAAAGCCAAAATAAGAAACACATTGGTGCTAGATACAGTAAATGGACTTATTTTGTCGTCTCAGGTTATGAAAGAATGTGGTGGATCCGAAAATCTGCAAGTTACCGAGATGTTAAAGTTTATCTCAGTAACAAATTTGTATAATGTTGCAACAGTTGAGGACAATGATGAACTTTCAGATTACAAGAAACACAACCGCTAAAGGTAATACTGGTTGAGGTCATCAATCTTGTAAGTGGATACCATAAACATCAATGCTATTACATTTTCATAAGTTTACTCAGGGGTCTCCATCTAGGGAATATGTGAATGGCGACCACAAGGTACCCAAGCTGAGCAGAACATTACTTTCACTTACTGGTGTTTTGCTCCTCACTGTAACTTTTCTATCTGACCTTAACTTGGTCATCTCTTGTTCTCTTCCGACCCCGATGCTATTAGGGTTCCCGAGGGCTAGGGAGTCTTTATTTTTCCAATCTCTCCATTTCTCTAATTTCTCTATAATGTATGTATGCGGTTGGGGTCAAAAAATCAATTTTGTGTTTATCAGCTTATAAATTAGTTGGATACCATGAAAATATTATCCAAAAGTTTCAAGCTTATATTCCATCTAGAACTGTGTTAAAAATGTGTTTGTTTAAAGGGTTGCATGAGGTTACGCCCCCATTCTGTCAGATATCACTCACAAAAAACAAATAATTACTTCCACTTTCTTTCCTATTTGGGCGGGCACACTTTCAGGAAGTATAGTTACCTGGTTCAAGAAGACTGTGGCAAGATGGCAATTTGTGTGTTTTGTTTTTAAACAGATCTGCTACAAGTTATGGTTACGGCCAACATTAAACAATTTTTCCCAGGTACATAATGTTCTCATTTTTCTTTCTCAGTTTGCCGAAACTTACATTTCCATTATGTAAGGCACATGTTTCTCCTAAAGTATTTAAGCTATTGCACTGAAATTTTGCACAGTTATTAAAGATACCAAAATGCATTTTTCTGTGGAACAAAATTTTGCTAAAGTTCTTAGAAGGTAAGCTATTGAAAAATACATGTGATAAAAATAATCCTAAAAATTAACAAGATAATAAAATATTTTTTTAAAAAATAACCAAGACGTTTAAAAAAATTCTGTTCCACAAGATTTCTTATTTATCTCTATGTAATATCTGAAAAAAAGCTGAAAAGAATTGCTTCAGTAGTTTTCAAAAAAACTGTACCCTAATTTGATCCTGTACTTTACATACTTTAGTCACCATAAATTAAATATAAAGTAATCATTTGTTTTGAAATTTTCTGGACATATTCTACATGTAGCCCTCTAACAGGGTGCAAAATTTGGTAATTCTATCTTAAACAGAAGTGAGGTTATGTTAAAGTTTATATGGGGCTGCATTTTCGCATACCTTCTCTTATGACCCCGATGCTATTAGGGTTCCCGAGGGCTAGGGAGTCTTTATTTTTCCAATCTCTCCATTTCTCTAATTTCTCTATAAAATATTAACCCTTAACATGCTGACCTGTCATGGCATGTAATGCGTCCTCTGATTGGTAATCAGAGGATATGGTCGGTGAATTTATTTTGATAACTCTCCTGGTCAGATCAGTGAGACCCGTACACTGACAGGTGTGGTCCTCCAGACATTCTGGGGGTTGTGAGAGAGCGATGTGACCACCAAAACATAAAAATGTGGTGCTCTCTTAAAAGCGGTTACTATACTACTATTGCTTTTCACTTTTGTTAAATCTATGAGTAAAAAATATTGTAGAGCAAGAGGATTAATGACTTCATTGTCAGAAATCCAGCATTAGCTAACAACAACAAAATTTTCATAAGTGTTGTTTACATATTTTCATTGTTGTAGCATTTGGTTTATGATGTACGATAATTTTGAGTGGCCGGTACGATAATTTTACTTTTAAAAGTTGGCAACCCTGCTCAAAACTCAATTTTTTTTTCTACTTCAAGTCATGGCTGAAATGGAACATATTCTGATAGGTATAAAGAAGGCTAGATGACCAGAAATTAATGTTTACAAAAGCAAGCATATATTTTAAAACTAAGTTTAAACCTAACTAGGGGTTTTAATTTCCTTTGTTATACTGGTCCTAAATGGCAAATAATTTAAGTATCATAAATCTTGTACTTAAAACATTCATAATGATCATGCCAATCATTAATTTTCTGTTTTACCAGAGACCAAACCACTTACGTTTCATAAGTAAGTCTTGCACATAGTACAGTAGAGCCTGGTAAGCAAACTTAAGATGCTCTCTGTCCCTTAGAGAACCCTTCCGGTGAGTGCTCATGGCAGCTGTTGTTGTAACAAGGTCCAAAAGACCTCGTCCTGCTTGCACTTCACAGATAGCTGCAGCAACAAGGCAGAACAGTCCAGTACGCCCTACACCAGAAAGACAGTGTACCACTATTGGATGACTGGCACTTCGTTGTTGCGAGTAGAAATTGAAAGTTTCTGATACAAAACTTAGGAATGGTCCTGGTGATGCTGGGAATGAACTGCAACAATGGAAATATAACCTTATAGCTAAAACTTAACTATTCAGTTTAATGCTCTACAGTTAACTTTTAGGCGAAAGTTTCCCACAAATCTGAGTTATAACTACAAATATATATGATGTTATAATAGGTGTTTTATTTTCTACAGTCACTCAAGATCAGAAAATACAATACTGTAATTTTTCACATATTTTTCAAGCATTTTGGATCAAAAGGTGCCTTAGAAATACAGCTCAAGGTATTAATAAAGTTTCTTACACTTATATTTATATGATACACCATTATCTCCTAGCTCTTCTATACATGTCAGCAGTTCAAACTATGCATACAAATGGATTAAGGATGGTACCATTTGAAACAGGTAGTTGGGAAGTTTTAATCTGTTGGTGTTGTTAAGTTTAGAACAGTCACACATCACACAAGCACGCACAGATCATTGCATAGGAGAATGCACATCTTATTATTCATCAGTCAGCATGTGGATGTTACAGCAGAAAGTCTTTTGTATATACTTCGTTCAGAGTCTTTTGAGACAGTGGAATGTTATACCTCCCCCTTCCACTGTCTCAAGAGATTCTGAACAAAGTATACTATCATTAGCAGAACATAAGTCAGTAATTCGTGTGCAGTACCTGTTTTGTAGTTAGTACAAGCTTAGACCGAGGGGTGCCATTCCAATGTATGTGTCAATAATGAAATGAGATAAGCAGCTCACAGAAGCAGGAAGTTTGATGTCAAATGTAGGCAACCATTTCAAGCATAAAGTGTCTGAATGCAATGTCGAGCACATTCATGACACATTTCAGAGAAGCCCACAAAAACCCATTCAACAGGCTAGTGTGCAGCTGAACATCTCACTAACAGTGCATTAAAGATTGCATTTGCAAGCATACAAGCTACAACTTCACCGATGATTATGCCGAATGATAAACGGGAATGAAAATGTTTTACGGAAACAATGTTGGAAAAAGTAGATGATGATACGTACATTCCTAACTTGAGTTTGCTTATCAGATGAGTCAATATTCCATGTCTGTAGAGAAGTAAACAGACAATTGTTGCTTCTGGGGGTGTAAAAATCTGTGTGTTGTAACTGAACACCAGTAGGATTCCCCTAAACGGAATGTTTGGTGTGGGATCAGCATGACAGAATCTTCAATCCCTATTTTTTAGCTGAAAGGATGGTACCTGCAAAGACATACCTGGATATCTTGCAGCTATATACTGTGCCTCAACTCCCTGATAGAACAATTTTCTATTATGATGGGGCACCACCACACTTTACCAATGTAGCAAGGACATTCTTGGATTGACAGATCCCTGGAAGATGGATTAGAAGAGGATCACTGTGCGTCACATGGCCTGCCAGATCACCAGGCCTGACACTACCCAATTTTTTCCTGTGGGGATTTGTTAAGGATCAGGTCTACAGGACACCAGTATGTGATTTGGCAGATGTATGACAAAGAATTTATGCTGTTGTTAACAATGTTACACCACTGATGCTTTGTAACAGATAGACTGAGGTTGAATACTGGTCGGACATTTCCTGTGCCACTTATGGCAGCCATGTTGAGATTTATGAACCATAAGGAACCACAAGGTAAAAAAAATTTCCAGTTTTCACTATTTGTAGCAAGCAGTTCATCTCCAAATTCATAGCTATTTCTTTTATTATTCCTACAAGCAGAACACACTGTATTTCACTCGCCTATCACTAATCCTTTCGTATGTACACACTACACAGTGCAAACTGGTGGAAGCTGAAGGAACACTGACCTTAGGCATGAATTTATTGAAACTAAAGCATATTCAGCTTGCGCTGCCCTTGAACTTGGGCCCCAGTCCTCTGTCACTGGAAAGCCCTCTGAAATTCACCTATAATTTTTTGAAGTGTGCTACTGTTTATTCTTTAACTACTGTTCATAACCTTCTTCAAATTTGTCTTTCTTTTTACTTTCGTCTTTTGATTCATTTATTTTCATCAACTTCCCTTATACTATCCATTTCCTCCTCATTAATTTTTGTCCTATGTTTCTTAATAATTTCCTACATTTCACTGATTTACTTTCTTATCTCAATCACTTGTCACTCAGCACGGAATAGCATTTTCCAATCTTTTCTTTGGTTTCCCATATATTGTAACACTGGTTAAGATCTCAATGGAGAAAGCTTGCCATTGACTAGATACTCTTTGGATGACGATGGTTACTAAGGAGCAGAAAAGTAACAGAGTTTAACAGGCTGATAAAGAGAGTTGAATAAGTGTATTGTGTTCAATTGGTGTATGTGAGGCCATACCTAATTGTAAAAGTTCGTGAGATAAAATAATTTAAAAAGGTATGAAGTTACGTTGGTGTTAGGAGTGAAATGAAAGTCACGAAAACGAAATGGAATAAATGATGCAAGAACTACTGGCCGGCTTGGCAGAAATAAAGGCAGAAATAAAAACAAGTGTATTCCAGAATGCAGTGGTTGATAACAGAAATGTCCAAAACAAAGTTAAGAGTTATTGGCGATGATCAACAGGCAACTGTTTGGCATAAAGGATGCCAAGAAAGATTTTGGCCAGTGTGTTAACGCCCCAGAGGATGTTGAGGAACATCTTACCACCCCACAAGACAGTGTCGGCGGCAACACTACACAACTGACTGCTACGGTAGAACAAACTCTCAGCGAAACTAAGAACTTGTAGGTTGAGACATCCAGACGCAACACAACTTCTGCACACGTCAAGCCACCCAGGTACGACAGCATGTCGAACTTAGAAGTCTTTTGCCAACAATTTGCCACCTGCAACCAATGGTCCATGGAAGAGGAAGCTGAGCAGCTGACAGCTAGCCTCCAGAAACAGGAGGCAAAAATACTGAATGTGATTACAACATTGGCAGCGTCCTGAAACATCTGGGAGGCTCTTGGAAACCAGTTTTGAAAGCACAGTAAGGCTGCAGCCCATCGCAGTGACTCAAGTCAAGGCTACAACAACCAAAGGAGATGCTGGAGGAGTTCGCCCGTGTTAATGAAGAACTAGTGAATAAGGCTTTGGTGAACTTCATGGCCAGATGTGTACCAATAAGTTATCTACTCTGTCGATGCAGTGAGTGTGTGATGCTGAGTCACAAAGCTGCAATAGACATTGGCAGGAGGATCCTGTGAGTCGGACAGGACAAGATAACGCTTCAAAGCCCAGTGAACAGGTGGAGGTTGTTGTAGTGTTTAACGCCCGCTTTTACTACTACGGCACCGCAGGCCGTACATGATACATGGAATGAAGATGGAGCACCGGTGTAATGAGATGGCGGGGGAAGCCGGAGCACCTGGAGAAAACCCGCCCTGACGCCGCTTCGCCCACCACGAATACCACATGCGGGTCCCCGGGATAGAACCTGGGCCGCCTAGGTGGTAGGCGAGCCCGCTAACCGCTCAGCCACGGCGCCGCCAACATGTGGAGGTGGGCAGGGTAACCCTGGAGGAGGTTACATTGGGGCCCACCAGGAGCAAAGTGTTTGCAAAGGTGCACTAGGAGAGGTCAGCAGTAATGGAAACCCATGGGCACAGGAAGGCCCACTCTTGGAGATGAGAGGATCGGCAATGCAGACTACCACATCCAGAAGCTGCCCCAAAAGAAGATGCCTGCTTGGGGTGCGCAGTGCTGAAGGGGGAGCAATGTAACATTGGTTAAGATCTCTATGGAGAAAGCTTGCCATAAACTAAATGCTCTTTGGATGATGACAGTTGCTAACAAGCAGAAAAGCAACAGTGATAGAGTTTAACAAGCTAGTTTTTGAAGAAATTAATGATAAAGAGAGTTGAATAAGTGTATTGTGTTACTTTGAGATTTGGGTTTACAAGTATAAAGGAAACAGAAGATTGACTACAATGCCTCTCGCCCTGTGTAAGAGGGTTACCTTTTGTTTGCTAATGATTTTTACCCGTGGCAGGGGGATGGTGCTCTTTCGAGGTCGCCATGCTCTGAAAAACGCTGCAAGTAATGACTCAAGCTAACTGTATTCTTACCTGCCCGGCCAAGAAGTGAATTGGAGGTGCACTATAACCCTGGTGGCTCTTGACTCTACAACACATACAGATATAATTCTCTCCACCCAATGTGAGCGTACATTGGAGCTTTGAAGAGTGATTTTCATTTTACCCATTGCTAGTTCCTGGCCCTTTTCTACTGGCCAATATATCTGACCTTGTAACTGAAAGAAAAAAAGAAAAAGAACGAGATTAATGAAATGAAGTACCCTTTTGTACATTCTATGTTCAATTTCCTGAATATTTTTTAAGTACAGTATAACCCTGATTATCTGAAGTTTGATTAACAAGAAGTGTGTATTATTCAAATCAAATATGTAAATGCTAAATTAATTTTAAATGCAGAAATGCAATGTGCCATAAACTGTACACATATTTTTAAGGCTACAAACCATGACACTTGCACAAAAATTAGATTTTGTAGTCAATTCGTAAGGTACTGAGACCAATTATTATTATCCTGGTTCTTATAACAGGCTAATACAGGTTACATTTGCAGTGTTATCTCTGATATGAAATAAATTCAAGCACTTGTTGCTACACACATACTGGGAATTTAAAAGATAATGGGGGCAGATTGTACTGCATCTGATTTTTGGAAGCATGGCAACTCTCCACATATGAAAACTTATGTATATGTATATTTTTTAAAAAATCACCATAAACTGTCGATAGACTAACACACCTGCTATACCTACCATTCAGTTCACAGAGTGCAGTACACTTATATATGAAGCAGTTTTGAATTCCACAATGAGCATGAAAAAAAAAAAGAAACAAACAAAAAAGAAAGGGATGTGGTATCTTTAGAAATGAAGATGGAAGCTACAAAATGCTTAAATCAGGTAGAAGCAATTAAACAAGTGAGAAGATTAATGATACAGTAGCTTGCATTATACATAATTTCCCTTACCTCTGCATCACTGAGAAGGCACACAACAACTTCCACTTGCTGTTCCCAGACCATCGTCCAGAAATCTGTGTAAGTGGAGGGCAATGGGGCCTGTGTAACTATAAAGGGAGGAGCCAGAGGTGTCAGGTTCTTCATATAGGATGCGTTGATATAGTCATCTTTAGTGGAAGGCAGTTCTACTCTAGAGTGATCATAAGGCAGGATATCAGGAAACCTGTTCTTCATTGGATAACACCGGGCTACAGATATACTGCGCTTGTGGGCATCTTTCTCCTATAACAAGAAGACAATGTTTCAGAAAATTTCTTTGGAAGTGCTAATGAACATGTACTTCAGCATTTCACAAAGACAACACATATATACTTTAGTACAAATATAAAATCTAGAACAGAAATTTCTTATTCTTCCATTTATATCCCACCTTTAATTACAAATGGTCATATTGGCAGCCTTTGAAACTCCCATAAACTTTGAGAGGTAGAACTGGAACTTAAAACTTCAATGCCACAACTGGGATTTGAACCACAGACCTTCTGCTTACCAGGTGGCTGCTCTAACCATTGAGCTATTGTGACAAACTGCCAGAATGGCATTAAATTCTCAAACCAGTTCATATTTCTCCTGGTAAACCACAAAGGCAGTAAGCGGAAGGTCTGTGGTTCAAATCCCAGTTGTGGCATTGAATTTTGAAGTTCCAGTTCTACCTCTCAAACTTTGCCCACACACGGCTTGTGTGTTTAAAAACACCAACAGTAAGTTTGTTGGCATAAATAAATAATAATTACCATCTGAAGGTTATTTAATCCTGGGACATAAAGTACTTACAATAGTAAAGTCACCATTGGGGTAATTTGTCTCTGATGTGAAACTGCCTTTGTGGTTTACCAGGAGAAATACGAGCTGGTTTGAGAATTTAATGCCATTCTGGCAGTTTGTCACAATAGCTCAATGGTTAGAGCAGCCGCCTGGTAAGCGGAAGGTCTGTGGTTCAAATCCCAGTTGTGGCATTGAATTTTTAAGTTCCAGTTCTACCTCTCAAACTTTGCCCACACACGGCTTATGTCTTTAAAAACACCAACAGTAAGTTTGTTGGCATAAATAAATAATAATTCCTATACACTTGTTTTCTCTTTGGGTTTTGTACATTAGATCACACATACATTCATACGTCCTCTGATTGGTAACACTGGTCGACAAGATTTTTTTCACAAGAAATCTGAATAGTGAATCTAGTGCATTTTTTCATCCTGAATTCAGATATGTAGTCAGAATTTTCCCATCAGGCATAGTTTTTCTGTGAAAGCTACTTTTCAAAATATGATTTTAGCGTTTTCTTTGACCTGTCATAGGAACCTTTACCTCATATGTAGCTATTTTACTCAAGCCGTATTTATTGAAATTATTTGTAATATCACGCTGAAGCACCACAAAACAAGACTGTGCAGGTTCATTCATGTTTAGACATGCTCAGACCTGTCTGGCATTGTGATGTGTCAGTATTGAGCTGACTGACATTGTTCACTAGTGAAATATTTCCTTCCTTTCTGTTTAGAAGTGTATTGTGTATGTTGTGCATGTTGTATTTCAGTGCTTAATGTTTTCATCATGCCAAGAAAGTGTGTAAATCATGCAGATATTATTTCTGCTATATTTGTGGTGAGCTGACCTTCAAGTCTCAGAGGTGAAATATGACCCCACTTGTAAAGAAGTGTTATCATCTTTACTTTGGCTGTCAAGTTGGTGATTTTGATAAGAGCTGGGCCCCAAATACATGCTGTGTTTCGTGTGTTAGACTGCTGACTGGGTGGAAAAATGGTACACATCATATGCCATTTGCAATTCCCATGATTTGGAGGGAACCGAAGGATCATTCAACTGACTGTTATTTTTGTTTGACAAATGTTAAAGGAATCACATCTAAAACAAAATATACAGTTAAGTATCCGAATTTGCAATCTGCATTGAGACCTGTCTTACACAGTGAAGAGTTCCCCGTACCATGTAGATACAACCTTAAGTGATAACTCTGATTCTGACCTAACTGAAACTCAAAATGATTCAGATGAAAATAAAAATGATCTTACATATGAAGCCAATAGCTGTTCATCAGAACCATACTTTCCCAATCAGCAAGACCTTAATGACCTGATTCAGGATTTAAATCTGTCTAAACTGCAAGCTGAAGTTTAAACTTCCAGACTCAAAGGGTGGAATTTACTCCAAAAAGATGTAAGAATAAGTAGTTATCGTAGCCGCCATAGTGTTTTCAAAGAATACTTCTCTGAAGAATATGGTGTTGTGTTTTGTAATAATATTTGTTCACTTATGGAAACTCTTGGGCATCAACACCGACCAGATGAGTGGCGATTGTTCATAGACTCCTCTAAAGTAAGTTTGAAGGCTGTGCTGCTACATATTGGCAATGAACTTCCATCAATACCAGTAGCACATGCCGCTATGAAAGAGACATATCAAAATATGAAACTAATTTTAGAGAAAATACAATATGGAAAATATGAATGGAATATCTGTGGTGATTTAAAGGTCATTGCTTTATTGCTTGGTTTGCAACTTGGGTTCACCAAATTTTGCTGTTTTTTGTGCGAGTGGGACAGCAGAGATAAGAAGTCTCACTACGTTAGAAAGTCATGGCCAAAACGTGAATCTCTTCTCCCTGGCCAGAAAAGTGTGGCATGTGTCCCTTTAGTGAATCCTGAAAAAATATTTTTACCTCCATTGCATATTAAGTTAGGAGTTATGAAAAATTTCGTCAAAGCTATGGATAAACTTTCTGATGGATTCTTGTACTTGAAATCGAAATTCCCCAAAGGCAGTGATGCTAAATTGAAAGAAGGAGTTTTTATAGGACCACAAATCCAATCATTAA
Source organism: Tenodera sinensis (assembly GCA_030765045.1). NCBI lineage: Eukaryota > Metazoa > Arthropoda > Insecta > Mantodea > Mantidae > Tenodera > Tenodera sinensis. Next base: position 237,024,395 of record CM060964.1, read on the forward strand.
TGGCTGATGAACATTTCGAGGGACTGTTAAATCCACTGGAGAGAGCAGCCTGGCAGTCTTTCAAAAGTTTATGTTGCAATTTTCTTGGAAACCATAAAGCAGAAAACTATCGTGACATAGTGGCTGATCTTCTGCATTCTTATAAAGCTATGGGATGCAACATGTCTTTAAAAATTCACTTCTTGGACTCTCACTTGGACTTCTTCCCCGAAAACCTTGGAGCTGTCAGCGATGAACACGGTGAGCGTTTCCATCAGCAAATTTCTATGATAGAGAAGAGGTACCAAGGCAAGTGGAGTTCCAATATGCTGGCTGACTACTGTTGGACTAAAATGAGAGACGTTCCAGATGCAAAATATACCCGAAAATCACTATCTACCACTTTCTAGGTAAGTCAGAGTCAGTAGTTATAATTTTGAGTTAGATAGCTAGTTACGGATTTTTTAGAATATTATAAAAATTCAAATGAATATCACACAAAACTCCTGCCCGATGCGGACAAACTGTAATTATATTTGAATTCAGCATGAAAAATACTTTTAGAATCTGCTATTTTAATTCTTGTGAAAGAGAAAAAGTTAATTTTTGTGGACCAGTGTAATCAGAGGATATGGTTGGTGAATTTATTTTGATAACTATCCCAGTCAGGTCAGTGAGACCCATAAACCAACGACAGGTGTGGTCCTCCAGACATTCTGGGGGTTGTGAGAGAGCGATGTGACTGCCAAAACATAAAAATATGGTGCTCTCTAAAAAGCGGTTACTATTACTGCTATTGCTCTCTTCAATATCTTCAGTGAAAAATATTGGAGAGCAAGAGGATTAAGGACTTCATTGTCAGAAATCCAGCATTAGCTAACAACAACATTCATACTTCCAGACTATGGGGAGGATAGGGAATAATCTTGGCTAGAGAAAAATTTGCACTCCAGCTGGAAATTGAACCTGGGATCCCTCACACAGCAGATTGGTGCTGAGCTACGAGGCCAATCAAAATAGTTGATTATATAAAGAATGAAAAAGAAGAAAATTCAGAACTGAGGATCAAAACCCAATACCCTTGCTCTGCAGGCTGCAATGCTACTGCAACACCATGAGGGTTTGTGTCATAGAATATAGGAAAACAGAGTTATGAAGAAAGTGTACACACAGATGGAAAAATTATATTGTTTAGAGAACAGAATTGGCTTAAGAATGTTTAACAAAGCTAAATCAGAATATATGATAGAATTACGATGGAAAGAAAGAAATGGTTGAGATATGTGAAGAAGCTATAGCAAGAAGGTAATAAATAGAGGAAATAAATTAGATGCTTATACTTTGATAACAAGCCAGATATTGGGGTGTGCAAGCAAGTTAAATGAATGCTTGTTATGGAATTGTATATTTTAAATAAACATAATTTAATACTACTATATTAATCTGAACACTGTGAATGCTATCAGTTTAAGAATTATCATATACATACCACCCAAACCCAGACAAGTAGCTAGTGGCATCTTAATAACCATTCACAAATCATTGACACATCAATTTAAAATAATAGAGGATATGAATCATAATGATAAAACAAATTGTCAAAATAGAATTATGGAATTCAAACCAACACTTTAAAATTTATGCTCTATATAATCCTCCTAATAATATTCCAGATAACAGTAAAATAGAAGTTGAAAGGAACACTATTATTGTTGGTGACTTTTTAATGCACATGCAAAGGAATGAGGATACCAAAGCTGCAATGCAGCTGGTGAAACAATTACTGACTTCATATCCTCAAATGCTGTTGCACTAATCTTAAAACAGACACTCCAGCTTTTTTACATTATAATGGATCAACATTTAATCCTGACTTAACTCTAGTCTCTTCTGATATTGTCTCTATGATATTAAGAAAAATTAAAGACGATCCAGGATGTAGATACAGGATAATCATTACCACTATTGACATTGGTAAAAATAAATATTATTTCAAAAATACTAACAATAAATGCTCTTGGAATTATAAAAAGGCTAAGTGGGAGATGTTTCTACACATGCTAAAGACCTTTTCTCAAGATTTGTAGTAGATAATACCTTCGCAAGCGATGTTCTTCTAAAGAAATTTTCAAGCATTATTTTGGAATGTGTAAATAAATGCATACCTAGAGGAAAAATGAAACACTTAAAACCTTTTTGGACAGAAAAGCTCTCCAAATTAAAGGACAGACACTAAGCTAGATCACAAGCTGAACAAATAGATCACCATGATGTGCAACATTGGAGAAAACTAGCAGCAGAATTTAAAAAACAAGTAATTCTTTCCAAAAAACAGTCTTTTCAAAATTTCTTAGAAAAATTAGATTACAGAAGAGATAATAAAAAATTCATAACTTTATCAATGTCCTAAACAACGAGCATAATGCCAACAATAAACAACCAATTAAAACTAACAAATTTGCACCACATGATAAAGAAATTGCAAATTTTTTTACAAAATTCTACACCAAATACTTGCCACCACTGAAAAACATGAAAGATAAAGATATGCAAAAACAAATCAAAAATAAGTTCCACTGCCTAGACACTCAAGATGTCTTCAGACAAGATTTTGACATTCAAGAACTTAACGCAGTTGATCATTAAAATCCAAGCCCTGGTCAAATATCAGTTGAAATGAGTAAACATTTAGGTCACAATATTTGCCTAATTATTCAATTTAATCTGACATACATCAGTTCCATCAGTATGGAAGAAATCAATAATAACCATCCTGAAACCAAATAAATCAGCTGAAAATATCCAAAACTACAGGTCTATTTCCTTAACTAGTACCCTTGCCAAACTTACGGAAAAGATGATCTGCACTAGACTTAAATGGTTTCTTGAAAACCAAAATATACTTACTCCAGCATAGGCAGTAACATTCTACAACGCAACAGACAATTAAACTCAGCCAAGAAATCAAAGATAGTTTAGATAAACAGGAGACAGTATTAGCTGTCTTTGTAGATCTCAGAAGTGCTTGTGATTCAGTTTGGTGAACAAAGTTATTAGACAAAAATAGGCATAAACAACATGCTGCATTGGTTCTTTATTTTTTTAATTCAGTGTTTTTCTGCTACTAGACATGGAGAAACAATATCAAAATTCAAACAGTCAAAAAGACTCAAGGTTCTGTCTCCAGCACTATCCTCTTCAACCTGATGATAAATGACCAGCCAAAAAAAATTAAAGGAATCACACAATATCACCTGTGCCCTTTTTGCTGCTGATCTCGTAATTTAGACATCACTGAAAAGAAAATATCACCACCAACTCAACTCACAAATGAATGATCCACTTTGTAAATTATTCAGCTGGTGTAAAGAAAATAATATGCAAGTCAACACAGAGAAAATGAACTACTGAATATTCTATCTCAAGAAATCAACAGTCTTACCTATGTTGGACAAAGTTCCAATCACCCAAACTGAAGCTTATAAATATTTAGGAATGACATCTGACAACAAGTTAACATGGAAACATCATATATTGACAGTAACAGAGAAAGCCAACAGAAGACTTTCCATTTTGAAAAGATTAGCTGGACGTAAATGGGGATGTTCTAGACAGGTATAAAACCCATATCAAATCAATTCTCCAGTATGGTAGCAAAACAAATTATTACAGCAAACAAATCACATTTAGGTAAAGTCCAAAATCAAGCATTACACAATATTACAGGCACTGCTTCCTACAATGAATATGACTCATCTTATGAAGTGTCAAAATTTGACACTGCAGATCTCTCATTGTGCTACTGGGAAGCAAGAAGGTAAATGGAAGAACTCCAATATGCTGAGCATTAGAAAGCAAGCAACCAAACTAATCTGAACAAATGATTATTTCATATGCAAGACAATAGGCCTTTCTAGGATCTAATCTGGAATTTCCTATGTTATAAAAATCAAAAGACAATACTTAATTTTTAAAACAAAATTTAAAATAACTAAGAGGTAGAACTGGAACTTAAAAATTCAATGCCACAACTGGGATTTGAACCACAGACCTTCCGCTTGCCGGGCGGACGCTCTAACCACTGAGCTATTGTGACAAACTGCCAGAATGGCATTAAATTCTCAAGCCAGTTCTACCTCTTAAACTTTGCCCACACACGGCTTGTGTGTTTAAAAACACCAACAGTAAGTTTGTTGGCATAAATAAATAATAATTTAAAATAACTACTTGCACACTTTATCTTGAGCCTTGTTGCTGTTCTCTTATATGCTATATTACCAGTTTACTTTTGTGTTTAACCAACTCAAACAGTAATTTTAAGTGCTAAATGCCTGAAGCAGATCCAGTATTGCTATTACAAACTACTGTAAATAGTGAAAGAAGGAACACATGTTTAGCCTTTGGATATTGTTTAGAACAGCTTACGCAAGCACTTGGTCAGAATTTCGGCAAAGTCCCACTCGGCAGTGTGTACGAATGGTCACGAAAGTTGCCGAAGTTGCTGTGTTAATGCAGCGCTGCCAACAGCAGAATGTCCCTAGGAGTTTGTTGCCAATAGTAAGTTTGAATGTTTTTGAGGGAGTCGGCAGTATGCTGTTGACCTTCCTAGAAGCAAGTAGCGCAATGGCTAGGTTTATCAGTATATTGGATTATGCTATTATAAATAAAAAAGAACGATAAATAATAATATAAATATAATAATATAATAAATATAATATATATAATATAAATCTAATAACATTAAAAATAATAATATAAAATAAAATAGATAAACAAAACAGAACAATAAATAGTAAACATAATAAAAATATAACAATATAATAAATATAACAACATTATATAATAAAATAATAATATAAAATAAAAAAAGAACGATAAATAATAAACATAATAAAAATATAATAAAAAATATAATATAATAAATATAATAGCATTAAATAATAATATAAAATAAATAAACAAAAAAAGATAAAAGATAAAGACAGATAAAGATAAAAGATAAAGGTAAAAGATAAAATAAATAAACAAAAGAAGAACGATAAATAATAAACATAATAAAAATATAATAATATTAATATATTATAATATAAATATAATAAACATAAGTATAATATATAGTATTATATATAAATAATAATATATAATATAAATGTAATAATAATAATAATCATCATCATCATAAGGTTCCTGAGAACCTTCAGCTAGCTTTGGGTGATGAACAATATCACAAGAAAATCATCAAGTCACGCAAAGTTAATGTTTAAATGTTTAAAGTCAATGTAAACTTCATGATTTGTTTTTTTTTGTTCCCTCCTAATAAATAAATTAATTTAAAAAAATAATAATATAATAAAAATAATATAATAAAATAATATAATAATAAAGAACAAGCCAGCGTATCGTGGACCCAGTAACAAGGCAATAAGGATAATGTACACAATAATTTGCACTAGCGATATATCTGTGTGAGCAAGAGCAAAATAATGTACACAATGAGCAAAATAATAATGTACAGAATCCACAACAATAGTATAAGAGCAAAATAATGTACACAATGAGCAAAAAAATAATGTACAGAATCCACAACAATAGTATGGAGTTGCACTAGCGGTGTATGTCTGTGGCAGCAACGACGCGAGTGAGTGCATTTGTGTTTAATGTGTTGGCAACGAAAACTAGTGTAGTGTAAAAAGCAATGTTGGCAGACGTGAAAATCGTCTGCAAGTGGAAAGTGAGCTGTTCTAAACATGAGCCTAGCCTTTTACTTTAGCTGTTGGCTAGCCTGGAAGTAACAATTGCAAAAACTACAATTCATGAATACTTATGATATTTTAAGTACAACTGTATAAAAACATGGAAAGTTCTGTTGCAGTCTTTGACAATGCAGCTATCTGAAAGCTCAAGATAAAGTATACAAGCAGTACATGATTAATGATTTAAAGCTTTCTTAGCATTGGTTACTTGCTGTATTACCCTGAAGAACGCCTCAGAGTGTAGCAGGCTGAAAGTTTGGATATGGAACCGATGACCACTCAGCTGCAAACCCATGAAGAGACAGTAAACACTGTATATGGTTTTTCTATGAACTGAGACAATGTGAGGAGGTTGCAATGGACACAGTAATTAGTGGTTTTTAATTGCCATTGCTTTTTGTTGTGCAGTGACAACACACTACAACTTGTCCCTTATCAGCTGTTTAGCGCATGCAATATAATTGTTATTGTTCACTTTCCAACTTCATAACTGTTCCTAAGCAATGGAATTCTAAAGAGACAATGATAGATGTGATTTTTTTTTAGGATGCATTAAGGGACAAATAACTATAATTCAAATTATGTATGTATAAAGATAATGTAGCAATAACAAATATACATGGACCTACATTTATGAAGATGGCAGAGTAGAAAGGGAAAGGAGTACACAGCAGTATTTACCCATTTCTGTGTGGGCAGTAGCTGTAGGCCATCAATTAGGAACCAAATGGTATAATAACTATTTTGATCCTGTACAGGAAACTTGTGCTAATGCAAATCTTTATAACCCCTTAAATATTGTTTAAAATCTGCTAGATTTGGTGTAGAAATCTGCATTTCTGTATTTTCCTTTCCTTGGAGTAGGTGGTCTCTATTCATTACTGTCTGTGGGTCGTTACATAGTATGCAGCTTGGAGAATTGAAGATACCGATGTTGAAGAGGTGGGCAGCAGACAGTGACCATTTTAAAAGTATACATCCCAAATGCAAGATGACCTGCAGTTTTTAAAATGAATAATCTTAGGGGAGTTCAAAAGTATTGGAAAGCACGAATGCTAATGGCTTCATTGCCAGATGCAAGGCACTAGAAAACAACAACATAATCTTAGGGGGACACAAGTATTTTATTTGAAAACGTACAGTATTTAGATTAACACTTTATGGGGTGTACCCTTAAAATTGTGTGCAGACTAACAATAATAAATGCACCAATTCATTCATTCTTCATTTTTAGGAAATTGGCATTTTAATTTTGTATCTGTGCTTCTGTTGAGTAAATTAGACTTTACAGGCTTATTTATTATAATTGAGCTCTTATGTATAAATACTTAAAACATATACCATACCTGTAGCTCCAGAAGCTCTTTCCATTTTATATCCAGTGGAGTAGGTCCATTTAGTGTCTTAGTTGTCAGTCCATCAACAAATTTCTCATACTTTTCTACCTCCAGCACAAATTGGTTCAGTGCCTCTGGCTCCATGTATGGATCTTTACTAAAAGTTTTAGGAGCCTGTTTACTATCTTCATGAAGCCCACCAATTCCTAGTAAAGCACTTTTACTACCAGCAGCATCTGGAATTTCACCATTCATCTGTGGTCCCATATCTTGGTCTCCATTGGATAGGGATACTGTGGTTATTGTTGGTATTATTTCTGCTGTTTTGGTTGTCAGATCACTAACTGTTGTAGCAACAGTTGCTGTCAATGCAGTGTTAGAACACGGTTTTTGTTTGCTTGGGGAATTGACAGACTTGGAGTGCTGTTGCTCTTCTTTCTTTTGATTTGAGGTGGTTACTGGTGGTTGCTGAGGTACCAAAGGTGCTTGATTTAGTGAGAAGTCGAGACCAGCAAGAAGATCAACATTGGAGGCTGGTTTCTCAGGTGTGGGTGGTTTATCATTGGCCGAACTGGAGGTTCTACCCTGATTACTATAGGTTGTAGTGGTGTCTGCATTCTGACCTCGTGCCTGCATGTAAGTCATTGGACTCAGTGGCATCTGGTTCGCTGTGGTATTAACAACATTCTGCACCACAGGTACATGCTGTGGGCTCTGTGTTGGTGAGGTAGGTATTCCCGTTATGCCATACTGATAGCCATATGGTAAGGAATAATATGACCCTTGAGAATATGCAGGAGTTTCATAATTCTGCTGCTGGGTATTGTACTGTGATGCATATGTCTGACCCTCTATTGTTGATTGTGATGAGGATGTCTGCGAAGTTATATAATTACCAGCATTAGTATAGCATGATGCCCCAGTTGCTGCCATATATTGGAATTCTGTAGTGGATGCCACAGCACTGATATTTGACTGTGAATATGAATAAGGATACTGTTGGTACTGCTGATTTGTTGCACTGTAATACTGCTGCTGTCCTGTTTCTGAGGATGGCAAACTTGGTAATGAGGAGCTTGATGATGGCATCCTCTCTGTCCCATAGTAAGCTGCAGTGTTGGGAACGTTAACACTGCTTGTATTTGCCCTGTTGTATGATGCTTCACTCTGCTGTGGTTGATTCCAATATGCTTGCTGTGGTAACACAGCTCCTGCTTTGCTTTCTGGAGTAGCATACGCAGCTGTGCGGTTGCTTTGGTATGCAGCAGGATATTGATAACCTCCTGCTGAGGCTGTGTAACCATAACCAGTATGTCCTGTATATGACTGGGTACCTGAGTAACCAGAAGGAACTGTTGTCTGTGAATATGATGCAGCAGGCATTACTGGTTGTTGGGGTGTTGCATAACCTGAGTATGTAGGACCCATATAAGATTGTGACGATGTGCTTGGTGGATAGTATGTCCCCATATCAGGTTTAGTAGCAGGTGGAATGTTAGTTTGAGAATACTGGGCTGTCGTTTCTCCCCCTTGTTGGTACATGGATTGTGCAGCTGCTGTCCCTGGCATTGAATATTGCCCTGGTTTAATGTCTGCAACTGTGTTTGTTGCTCCTGCTGGATAACCACTGGAATACTGAGGAGCATAGTTGTAAACCGGAACCTGACCTGTACCTGCAGGCTGATTCTGCATATTTGTATACCCTGCAGACATTCCTGTGGAATAATTCAGTTGTGGTGATGCCGTAGAAGGATAAGGTGGCATATTCTTCATTTCTGGTGGTGGTTCTGTTGCTGCAGGATACATATATCCTGCATATGGCTGCTGTGCTTTGTTTTCACTTGGTTCTAGTTTGACACCCATTGAAGTCTTATCTCCGGTACCTTCTGAACCTACTGGAGCTGGTCGAATGGCAGGAATCCATTGCTGTGATGTAGGTGTCTCATTCTGCATTTGAGAAGTGGGTGTTACATTTACAGTTTGGTCATAGTAACTTGATGGCTGGGGAGAGGCTACTGATGGTGGAACTTGGCCATATGCTGCAATGTTGGTGTTGTAATACTGACTGGGGGCTTGAGGTATGGTGGTAGTGGGATAGGCTCCTGGGTATCCTGTGGTACTGGAAGTTCCACCTCTTTTCATGCCTTGGAGGTAGTCCTTGAGCTTTGGTGCAGCAGATTGTGAAATTTCAGGTAACGATGGATCTGGCACAACTGTTGGCTGAGTTCTTGGAAGTGGTTTATTATTCTTGGCCAGTATTTGTTCCCTTTCTTCCTCCTGAACTTTACAAGTACTTTTCACCCTCTGCAGCAATTTGCTCACATTTGTTTCCAACTTGCGGTAAAACTCCAGTCCTTTGCTTGACTTTGCAAGGAGGTCTTCATATGCGTCATAAGAAGAAATGAGAGCACTTATGGTTGCTTCTCTCTTGCGCATAATTTCATTTGCAGCCTTACGTGTTCCAGCATAACGGGCATATGCATCCGTCAAGGCTTTTAGTATGTTATCTTGGGCAGCTAAATTTTGTTCTATCAAGGATACCTGGAAGGGGAAAAAAAATTGTTATTATATCTGACAATATTTTTCATATATGTATAAGTTGGAAGGAGTATAGATGTTCATAATTTAAGAGGCAAGTCAACATGGTGTACCAAATGAAATACTGCATTTTTTTTTTTTTTTTGCTTTGAGCTCTAGATTTGCCATAAAAAATTAATGTTATCAGAATTTTATCATCTCAACATGCCTTTGAATAAAGTATCCTTACAGACAGTTTAAAAGAAATTAAAGATTTTTCTTTTGTTTGTAGAATCATTGAATTACAATGTAGACATCAGACTGAGTGGTTGCAAGTAGGTCAAGCTCTGCTACGGGTGTTGATATTGTAACATGTTGAATAAGAATAGACAGAAAATAAGACAAAATATAGAGATAAAGGCAGGGATGTGAATAGTCACTGCAGTAACATGTTGAATAAGAATAGACAGAAAATAAGACAAAATATAGAGATAAAGGCAGGGATGTGAATAGTCACTGCAGTATTGATAGTTATATTATTAATAACACTGTACAACACTGAAATTTGCACCTGACCAAAAATAGGTTATTCATATAGATTTTAAGCACGAATTTCAGAACTGAAATCCGTTTTGTGATAGCACCCAATGTTTTTTAGATATTGCCCTTTTTGTGATTTGCAAAAATTTGCTGTGCTGCGCCACTCCCACCACCGCAACCTTTATCGGTCGGCTCACCCTCTCAGCATCTGTTGTCATTCAAGACTGGTAAGAGTTTTATTGCAGGTGAGTTAACTTCAGCATTTTGACAAGGGGCTTAAAATATGGCTTCTTTGAAAGGTCTTCTTTGTTAACGGACTCATGGAACAACTGAGTGACAATTACAAGCCATCCAAATGGCGTCTTTTCATTGATTTGTTGAAGTTAAGCTTAAAGGCAGTTTTATTACATAATGGTAACTGTTATCCTTCCATCCCAATAGCTCATGCTGTCCAGATGAAAGAAACATGAGCATTTGAAGATAGTTTTGAAAGCTATAAACTATGCAAAGTATGAATGGCAAATCTGTGGAGATTTAAAGGTCATAGGGTTACTCCTGGGAATGCAGAATGGTTTCAGCAAGTTATGTTTTATATGTGAGTGGGAAAAACATTATGAAGATGCTGCGTGGCCTGTAAGGAGGGCTTTAATACTTGATGAAAAGAGTGTTAAGTATGAAGCATTAGTTAACAAAGACAAAATTTTGCTACCACCGCTTCACATTAAGTTAGGCTTAATGAAAAATTTTGTAAATGCTTTGAACAAAGAGAGCAGGGGTTTTTGGTATTTGAAAGAAAAGTTTCCAAGAATAAGCAAAGCAAAATTAAAAGAAGGTATTTTTATTCGCCCACAAATGTGCAAATTAATGGGAGACAGGCATTTTGAAGAACTACTTTCGGAAAACGAGAAAGCACCATGGGTGGGATTCAAGCCCGTGTGCAAAAATTTCCCGGGAAATACGAAAGCTGGCAACTACAAGAAAATTATTGAGAACATGCTAAAGGCATATAAAAAGTTAGGGTGCAACATGTCCTTAAAAATACATTTTTTGCACTCGCACTTGGACTTCTTCCCTCCCAACCTGGGGGCTATGAGTGATGAGCACGGGGAACGGTTTGAGTCAGCATATAAGTGCCATGCAGAAGCAATGCAGCGGAAAATGGTCACCTAGTATATTAGCTGACTATTGTTGGCAGCTCATAAGGGAAGTTCCTGATGTCAGCTACAAACAGAAGTCTTCTTGAAAGTGTTTTTAAGAAAGTGAGTAAAATTAATGTTAATTAATGTAATAATTAATTGCATGAAAGTTACCTAAATATGGATTGTTAGTTCACTTTAACTGTAATTTATGAATTCTGCATAACTTTTGCGTTATAATGTTGAGCTATATGAAATTATTTCACCTCAAGATTGATTACAATGCTTTAATTGCATCTATTGTATGTGTTATTTTTTAAAAACATTGAAACCGATTTCTCCACAAAACGGTACAAGATAGAGAATTTTGGATTTCAGATTTGAGTTCAGCATAGCTAATATGTACAAAGCCACCTATTTTTATTCGAGTGCAAAAACAAAAGTTGAAATTTGTTTTTCAGTATAATAGGAAGAGCAGAACCCAAGTCTGACGGAGATGAAACTAGCAGTAGAATGAGCGATGGAACAAATAGTAAAAGAGTTAAGAGCAGTGAAAAACCACATAAATATAAAAGCAGACAAGGCAGTGACACAATTAAGAGAGGAAATAAGGGCACCGAAAGGGTAGATTGGAAGGAGAAACTAGAAGGAAAAATAGTATAGTATTCAGAGTAAGAGAAGATCATAACAGAAGACTAAAATATGTAATAAAAGAAATCATGGAAATTGGGATAGGAATGAGGCTGTACATTTGGGAATTTAAAAACAAGTCTTATAATGGGAAGAAGAGGAAAAAGAAAACCTGGCCTATAGCGTTGATGGTAATGATGAAGGAAAAGAAATGGGGGATATTAAGAAACATATGGAGACAAAGGATAAAGAATGTGTATAGAACAGGACTATACAAGAGGAGACAGACACAGAGAGCGAGAGTGAGGGAGGGAGGGGGAGAGAGGGAGGGAGGGGGAGAGAGGGAGGGAAGGGGAGAGGGAGGGAGAGAGAATTGAAAAAATGAAAGAATCTAGATCAGAAGGCAAGAATACATATGATAAGGTCTTTAAATTATGCATAGAAGATGAAAAATGGAGTATGTGTGTCATGGGGAATGAATGGGAAAGAATCTATACTTTTCAGCAACAGGAACTAGCATACATGTCACAAGTAAACCAAAAGTCAGCAGAAACAATGAATCAAGCAAAATTATATGCAGCTGTGGCCGGCAGGGGGAGAGGGGGAGGGGGGAGAGGGGGAGGGGGGAGGGGGGGAGGGGTGGGATGGGTGGGATGGGTGGGATGGGTGGGATGGAGGGATGAGTAGTGAGTGAAGAAAAATGAAATTACACCTAGTGAATAGTTAGGTTAGTTTTAGGTTTTAGATTGTGAAAGCAAGGGGGAACTTGGGACATGACAGCGGAGATGAGTTCAGAGAGACTGGAAAATGAAGAGCTGGATGGGGAAATTAAAATAGAAGTATATAAGCAACTAAGAGGGATAAAAATTGGTAAAGCAGTAGGATTTGATGGAATGCCTGGAGAATTCTGGAAAATACATGGAGACACACAAAATGGTTTAAAAATGAATAAATTTACAAATATAATCACAGAAAAAATGAACTTCTGGATAGTTTGAAAAAAGTATATTACCATTATATAAGCACAAGGGGGAAGTAATTAAACCAGAGGACTATAAGGGAACAAGTTTATTACCAGTGTTAGGTAAAGTCTACATGGTAATACTAGCAGATAGGTTGGTTGAAAAGGTAGAAGCAATCTCACAGTTTCAAGTAGGATTTAGGTCAAGAAAACAAACAATAGATAATGTGTTTATAGTAAAAACAATAATAAATTTGTAAGTACTCATATAAAGAAAGAAAGGGTTTTTGGGGGACTTTGAAAAAGCATTTGACACAATAAATAGAGAAGCATTAGAATACAAACTAAGCAGAAAGGGGTGAGCAAAAAATTTATAGAGAAAATAAAAGTTATATAAGGCAGTAAAATTCTGCAAAAGGTATGAAAATAAAATAAGGGAGGTGACAGAACAGAAATTAGGACTAAGAGGATATAAATTGAGCCCAACAACACTTATTCTACAGATAAATTGAGCCAGATATTGGAACACTTACATCACTTAGGGTTAGTCTCATCAACCAATGTTAAATTAACTCAACGTTAAACCGATTTAACAATTAACACAAATTATGTTTCACTGAACTATGTTACTGTTCACCAACAGAAAGAAAGCCCCTGACAGGAATTTATTGCCCTTATCTGTTTGGAAACAGTGTGACAAGGACAGCAAGTGTGTGTAACAGAGAAAGTGTACTACATAAGTAGTAAAGCTATTCAAAAAACTGTCCTAGTGTCATAAACGGGAGGGTGAGGCAGTGTGTCGGACCCGTGTCTCATTGGCAATTTCCCCCAGCACGTCATACTCTGGGGACTTTCTTTGCAGTGGTAAACAGCGGCTTTAACATAAAGTTAAAATCAATATGAACTTAACACTGGCATACCCCTAAGTTAAGGTGTTTAACATATGTTAGAAGTCGGAAAATGGTTGCAGCAAACCAGGCTGTTTATGTGAGTTTGGTGTATTTGGCATTTAAGAATGTCATTTCTAATGGAGGAATAAGTTTGAAAACCTGTAAAAGGAAGAACTTTTAAAAGCAATACAGACTTTCCAAAGTGGTCAGGAGAAAAACTTAACAAATACCTATGCTAGGTTAGAATACAAGATTTTATGTTACTTGCAGTTTTCATTTAATAGTCAATGTTAGAATTTCTACACATATAACGTTGCAGGTTTATTCAAAAGGCTTCTTAAGCAGTTGCTTCAAGCAGCAAACATATTTGTTGGGGTCTGCTTACCCCTAATTAGAAATAACAAATTCTTGTACACTTTGATTTCAATGCAGTATCCACCATTCAGGTTTAAATGTTGTAAATGTTCTTTGCACCTGACTATTTTGCTACTGGGTTTTATGTTGGCATAAAATCATCAGTTACTTATTGAGACTGGGAGAAAGTACCTTTTAATTAAATTATTTGCAGATTTTCCTACAGGTTGCGTTATTAATTGGATTAATAATTACTTCTATACTTAGTAACATGTTCTATAATTAACGATTTTTGAGCGGTGGACCAAAAATTCCTGTGCATATGCATTTTTCAATTGACACTGCAATTCTAACTTCAAATAATAAGGAAAATCACATGTCATGAACCTAAACCTAAGAAGTTGTTTGTTATTGACACAGACAGTGCTGCAATGCATTGACACATGTTCAGAAGCCATACACAGTGCCTTACTTGACTCTTGGCTGGCTGTTTTGTGGACCACTGCTGCCGCAGGATCACACAGCTACCGGCCGAGTTGCATATTCACAGAGCCTCAACTCAAGTGCATAGATTTGCATGCATACAATAACCACATATGTTTATCACAGAAGGTGTTGGAAATTGTGTCCTTGTGCTGCCATGTATCTCTCAAACATTTTAAGAAAATTTCCTTTAACACATTAATTCTTCTGAAATTGCAATAACTTCTCTTCTGACATTGTTTTTCAGTTCTTTCAACTTATGCGGGTTGTTACAATACACTTTATTTTTTAAGTTCTCCCAAAATAAAAGTTACATACTGCGGATTTTTATACAATTGGGTGTTGGGTAAAGTTAATGATGGCTCTATGGAGCCAAAGTTGATTTTTTTCACAGACGAAGCACAGTCTTCTTTAAATGGCCATGTATTGACACAAAACAACACATAGTGGAGTGCAGAAAAACCTGATACTGTACACAAAATGCCATTGTATGACCAGGAAATTGGTATTTGGTGTTTGGTGTGTGGTGAGTGCATACCAAATTATACAGCCTATATTCATTGAGGATACAGTTAAAGGACAGACAAACAGCGACACAAAAATCACACTGTTCCTGGAATATTTGTGTGACACTGAGTGCACTCAGGCATATTTTCAACAAGACTTTCCTACAGCACATACAGTTGATCTCTCGTTGAAATTGAGGAAATTTTTGAAGATGGGGTCATCAGTAAGGGACTAAGGCTACTGCAATCCTCAGACCTTATGGTATGCAACTTTTATTTATGGGGGAATGTAAAAATAAAGTGTATTGGAACAACTCGTATACGTAGGAATAACTGAAAGAAAATATCAGAAGAGAAATTACTGAAATTCAGAAGTAGAATTAACGTGTGTTAATGAAAATTTTCTTAAAAGGTATGAGAAATGTGTGGCAGCACAAGGACATAATTTATAACACCTTCTGTGATAAAGGTATGTGGTTATTGTATGCATGTAAATCTACTGACTTGAATTGCAAGCTGCTAGATGCTTGAGTTCAGGGTCTGTGAATATGCAACTTGGCTGGCAGGTGTGCGGTACTGTGGCAGCAACAGGCTGCACTAAGCAGCCTGCCAGGAGTAAGAAATAAGACACTGGAGATCGATCACTGCCTTTTCAAAAGCTATTGTTCCCAGCTGTCCTTGACATTAACCAGAGATAACTAACAATTTGCCATAAAAGCTTGATGAAATGCATAGGTCTTAACATTTAGTTACACTTTTAATTCAAAGTTAGTAAACTCTGAGTTAGAGAATTTTTAACATCGGCTGGTGACACCAGCTCTTACACTTTTTTGTGTCTTTACCGGTGTTAAAAGCTATTGCTCCCATCATCAGAAGTGACTAAGTGGCACCTACTGGCATCCAGTTTGTTCTGGTTGTGTGTGGTGACACCTAGCTGTGGGGGAGTGTGAAACTAGCAGTGGAAGTGACCAGATGTACTGTGAAGCAAGCTCCCGTGGCTGTGGGGGAGGGTGAAACTAGCAGTGGAAGTGACCAGATGTACTGTAAAGCACGCTCCCATGGCCATGGGGAAAAAAAAAGTTAAGTGACATAGCAGCTAATGGAAACAGTTTTAGTAAGAGATAAAGGACTGGCAGAGAGACTCAGGCAAGAGTGGATGAAATTGATAGGGAAAACAAAGAAATGGAACTGTTAAAACTGGAAATTCAAAAGTTAAAAAGAACACTGGAAAGAATGGAAGACAAAAGCAGAAAGTACAATCTAGCGATTTCTGGAGTTAAAGAAAAATGTGGAGTGGGAGTGTATCAGGATTTAAGAGATCTAGTGAACAGATTAGATATACCTCTGAGAGGCTACAAGATTTGCAATGCATTCAGAATTGGCAAAATACTAGGGAAAAGAAATATTCTTGTCAGATTTGCAAACGGCTATAAAAGTACTAAAACAGGCCAAAAAATTGAGAGGATCGACTATTTACATCAACAAGGACTTAACGTATACACAAAGGGTGCAAATAAAGGAGTTAATTGATCACTGAAGACAAGCAAGAAATGAAGGCAAGGGGGTATACATTAAAAACCTCAAGTTGTACACAGTTGACCAGGCAGCAGAGAGAAAAAGCAAAGGCAGGAATTGCAGTCATTGGACCAAGAAAGATAGGGAAATGAACAAGCATGACCAGGAAATGTGTTGCACAGCACTAAAGAGACAATTACCACAGAACAAACAACTACTCAGCATTTTGCAACATGTGTGGATCCACTAATAAGTGTTGGTACTGTTTTTAGAAATGGGTCTTTACCTAGCAGCGGGAATATAGCAGCAGGAATAATGTTTTTACTGAATGTAGAAATAGAAAGTGATAGCAGACGCTACTCTTATCTTCAGGGTTGTGGTCACAGAATGGAATGCGTAAATCAACGTTCCTTTATCACAACATATTTATTCGTTAATTTACACTTTTAGCACCATATTAATTAATCAACAATCTTCACAGTTTGGTAGAATCTACACTGTATAAAGGTTTGGGTGAAAGTTACATGTTCACGCGCTATCAAAAAAAACACATCCTTTCAACTTGAGCTCACAGACGCTAATGAAAAAAGAGTCCCTGGCGTCTCTATGACGCAACACCACCATTCTTTTGTATTCATCCACGCAACAGTTCTCATTGGTTGAACTCGAAGTGACAAGAAAACATTGGCTATCTTGGATATTGAAAAATAAGTCCCTGATACGCCCAAATTAAAAGAATTAGAAATTTACACACTCTAACAAAAATATTTACATGAACGACCCTCCATTGGTCAATATTCTGTCTCAGTGTGTCGTCAAGGTCAAGTGTAAGCAAACTGCAGGTTGGGGATATGGTGAAATGTGGAGCATGAAAGAAATGGGGGAAAAAGTGAAGGTTGGGGATAACAGTGGACAGTCAGGAAGAACTGAAGAAAAGTGTGAACTCAAGAATAGCCACAGAAAAAATGACGTACTAAATAACTATTGGGTCAAAGAGGGTGAGGGGGAAGGGAGAACTACGCAGGAGAGAAAAAAGAAAGTGGTACTTCGCCGAGAGTAACGAGGTTAATAAAATGGTTGGATAGTCCGTAAATGAGGGAGCAGAAGGTTTTTGTATGCAGTGAAAGTGAGGTTATAGCGAAGTTGTGAAATTGGGATAATGAAGATTAGTGAAGTATACAATGTAAACAGATTAATAAAATTATTATTTATTTATGCCAACAAACTTACTGTTGGTGTTTTTAAACACACAAGCCGTGTGTGGGCAAAGTTTGAGAGGTAGAACATAAATAAATAATAATTACCATCTGAAGGTTATTTAATCCTGGGATATAAAGTACTTACAATAGTAAGTCACCATTGGGGTAATTTGTCTCTGATGTGAGACTGCCTTTGTGGTTTACCAGGAGAAATACGAACTGGTTTGAGAATTTAATGCCATTCTGGCAGTTTGTCACAATAGCTCAGTGGTAGAGCAGCCGCCCGGTAAGCGGAAGGTCTGTGGTTCAAATCCCAGTTGTGGCATTGAATTTTTAAGTTCCAGTTCTACCTCTCAAAGATTAATAAAAGTTACAAGAGTGGAGCTAATAAGAAAAGTTGAGAAAGAGGGAAAGTGAATAATGAAATAAAGCAGGAAGTAAAATTAATGGCTAGTAATAAAAGTTGCAAGAGTGAAGCTGATAAGAAAAGTTGAGAAAGAAGGAATGGAATAAGTTTGGGTGATGAAATAAAGCAGGAAATAAAAATTAAAGAGTGGGAGATGGATAAGATTGGTGATAAGGTAGGATGCAAATGTTCACAAATTAAACATGTGTAATGTGTATATAAAATGTAATTATACAGAAGGACTGCCCTAATAGCAAAGGGGCCAGAACCTAGTTCTGGGGTAGCCCAATGTATGTAAGATTTAGTATTCAATAAATCATTTAAATTAAATCTAGATGTAGGGTGATGAACTTCCATGGTGAATTTGGTGGTTGCAATTCAAAATTCATTATGGTGTCTGTGTTTTAACATTAGAATCTTCTCCCAAGTATCCAAAGCTCTGTGTGTTTTGTTGGTTTCAGGGATGTTATTTTGGGTGTGATGATATTGTTAGTCATCCAAAAATGGTGTGAAACTGCAGATTCATCCATCTGTTCATATTAGATTCATCTCATATATTCTTGCAATCTGGATAAACAGAGGAATTTAGAAACAAACGAGGTGCATTCATCACATACAGATGGAGAAATATAAAGTTTCACACCATTTTTGGAACAGCTAATCATAATGTAAGACAATCAACTAATGATAACATCACAGCTAACATAACATCCCTGAAGCTGACAAAACACACAATGATTTGGACACTTGGGAGATGATACACATCTTAAAACACAAGCACTGGTTAACGAATTATGAATTGCTGCCAACAAATTCGCTACAGAAGTTTATCACTCCACAGCTAGATGTCACTACAAAGCACCACTGCAAACTGGATGCCACTAGAAGCCAGTTGCTCACTTCTGATGATAGGAGCAACAGCTCTCGAAACCGGTCACAAAAAAGTGTGAATGATATGAGTTAGAATATTCAACTCAATTTATCAATAAACTAAACTTACATCACAGTTACTAGCTTATTTGAATATTATACAAAATAGTTAAGGTTTAACAGAGTTTCACTCTTTTAAAAGCTTCCATAAACCATATACAAAAATTATTCAAACTATACAATCTATTTATTAATGATATATAGGAGGGGCAAAAGAGGAAAATAGTCCAGTAATAACAAACACAAAGATACTACGGCTGCTACATGCAGACAACTTAATCATGGGATCTATCACACTTATAGGACTACTAAGAGCAATGAACTAAGAGCAAGAGTTTGTAAAAGCTGGGAGATAAAAATAAACATAAATCAGTCAAAAGTAATGGTCTTTAAAGGACAAAATGAACTAAAAAGTCAACAAAGATGGTATTCGGGTGGGAAGAAACTAGAGGTGATTAAAAGAGTTTGATTAATTGGCAGTAAGGTTAAGCTACAATAGAGAATGGGGGGCTGACAATACTGGGTGTAAGCTTGAGCTACAATAGAGAATGGGGGGCTGACAATACTGGGTGTAAGCTTGAGCTACAATAGAGAATGGGGGGCTGACAATACTGGGTGTAAGCTTGAGCTACAATAGAGAATGCGGGGCTGATAGTACTGGGTGTAAGGTTGAGCTACAATAGAGAATGGGGGGCTGACAATACTGGGTGTAAGCTTGAGCTACAATAGAGAATGGGGGGCTGACAATACTGGGTGTAAGCTTGAGCTACAATAGAGAATGCGGGGCTGATAGTACTGGGTGTAAGGTTGAGCTACAATAGAGAATGGCGGGCTGACAGTACTGGGTGTAAGCTTGAGCTACAATAGAGAATGGGGGGCTGACAGTACTGGGTGTAAGTTTGAGCTACAATAGAGAATGGGTGGCTGACAGTACTGGGTGTAAGTTTGAGCTACAATAGAGAATGGGGGGCTGACAGTACTGGGTGTAAGTTTGAGCTACAATAGAGAATGGGGGGGCTGACAGTACTGGGTGTAAGGTTGAGCTACAATAGAGAATGGGGGGCTGACAGTACTGGGTGTAAGTTTGAGCTACAATAGAGAATGGGGGGCTGACAGTACTGGGTGTAAGGTTGAGCTACAATAGAGAATGGCGGGCTGACAGTACTGGGTGTAAGTTTGAGCTACAATAGAGAATGGGGGGCTGACAGTACTGGGTGTAAGTTTGAGCTACAATAGAGAATGGGGGGCTGACAGTACTGGGTGTAAGTTTGAGCTACAATAGAGAATGGGGGGCTGACAGTACTGGGTGTAAGTTTGAGCTACAATAGAGAATGGCGGGCTGACAGCACTGGGTGTAAGTTTGAGCTACAATAGAGAATGGGGAGCTCACAGTAGTGGGTGTAAGTTTGAGCTACAATAGAGAATGGGGGGATGACAGCACTGGGTGTAAGTTTGAGCTACAATAGAGAATGGGGGGCTGACAGTACTGGGTGTAAGTTTGAGCTACAATAGAGAATGGGGGGCTGACAGTAGTGGGTGTAAGTTTGAGCTACAATAGAGAATGGCGGGCTGACAAAACAGGGTGTAAGGTTGAGCTACAATAGAGAATGGGGGGCTGACAGTACTGGGTGTAAGTTTGAGCTACAATAGAGAATGGGGGGCTGACAGTACTGGGTGTAAGGTTGAGCTACAATAGAGAATGGGGGGCTGACAGTACTGGGTGTAAGTTTGAGCTACAATAGAGAATGGGGGGCTGACTACTGTGTGTAAGTTTGAGCTACATTAGAGAATGGGGGGCTGACAGTACTGGGTGTAAGGTTGAGCTACAATAGAGAATGGGGGGCTGACAGTACTGGGTGTAAGGTTGAGCTACAATAGAGAATGGGGAGCTGACAGTACTGGGTGTAAGTTTGAGCTACAATAGAGAATGGGGGGCTGACAGTACTGGGTGTAAGGTTGAGCTACAATAGAGAATGGGGGGCTGACAGCACTGGGTGTAAGTTTGAGCTACAATAGAGAATGGGGGGCTGACAGTACTGGGTGTAAGTTTGAGCTACAATAGAGAATGGGGGGCTGACAGTACTGGCTGTAAGGTTGAGCTACAATAGAGACTGGGGGGCTGACAGTACTGGGTGTAAGTTTGAGCTACAATAGAGAATGGGGGGCTGACAGTACTGGCTGTAAGGTTGAGCTACAATAGAGACTGGGGGGCTGACAGTACTGGGTGTAAGTTTGAGCTACAATAGAGAATGAGAGGCTGGCAGTATTGGCTGTAAGGTTGAGATACAATAGAGAATGGGGGGGGGGGGCTGACAGTACTGGGTGTAAGCTTGAGCTACAATAGAGAATGGGGGGCTGACAGTACTGGCTGTAAGGTTGAGCTACAATAGAGAATGGGGGGCTGACAGTACTGGGTGTAAGGTTGAGCTACAACAGAGAATGGGAGGCTGACAGTACTGGCTGTAAGGTTGAGCTACAATAGAGAATGGGAGGCTGGCAGTACTGGCTGTAAGGTTGAGCTAAAATAGAGAATGGGGGGCTGACAGTACTGGCTGTAAGGTTGAGCTACAATAGAGAATGGGCGGCTGACAGTACTGGGTGTAAGGTTGAGCTAAAATAGAGAATGGGGGGCTGATAGTACTGGCTGTAAGGTTGAGCTAAAATAGACAATGCGGGGCTGACAGTACTGGCTGTAAGGTTGAGCTAAAATAGACAATGGGGGGCGGACAGTACTGCTGTAAGGTTGAGCTAAAATAGACAATGGGGGGCTGACAGTACTGGCTGTAAGATTGAGCTACAAGAGAAATGGGGGCTGACAGTACTGGCTGTAAGGTTGAGCTACAATAGAGAATGGGGGGCTGACAGTGCTGGCTGTAAGGTTGAGGTAAAATAGACAATGGGGGGGCTGACAGTACTGCTGTAAGGCTGAGCTACAATAGACAATGGGAGGCTGACAGTACTGGCTGTAAGGTTGAGCTACAATAGAGAATGGGGGGCTGACAGTACTGCTGTAAGTTTGAGCTACAATAGAGAATGGAGGGGCTGACAGTACTGCTGTAAGTTTGAGCTACAATAGAGAATGGGGGCTGACAGTACTATGTGTAAGTATGAGCTACAATAGAGAATGGAGGGGCTGGCAGTACTGGGTTGAAGTTTGAGCTACAATAGAGAATGGAGGGGCTGGCAGTACTGGATGTAAGGTTGAGCTATAATAGAGAATGGGGGGCTGACAGTACTGCTGTAAGTTTGAGCTACAATAGAGAATGGGGGGCTGACAGTACTGCGTGTAAGTTTGAGCTATAATAGAGAATGGAGGGGCTGACAGTACTGCTGTAAGTTTGAGCTACAATAGAGAATGGGGGGGCCGACAGTACTGGCTGTAAGGTTGAGCTACGATAGAGAATGGGGGGCTGACAGTACTGCTGTAAGTTTGAGCTACAATAGAGAATGGAGGGGCTGACAGTACTGCTGTAAGTTTGAGCTACAATAGAGAATGGGGGGCTGACAGTACTATGTGAAAGTATGAGCTACAATAGAGAATGGAGGGGCTGGCAGTACTGGGTTGAAGTTTGAGCTACAATAGAGAATGGAGGGGCTGGCAGTACTGGATGTAAGGTTGAGCTATAATAGAGAATGGGGGGCTGACAGTACTGCTGTAAGTTTGAGCTACAATAGAGAATGGGGGGCTGACAGTACTGCGTGTAAGTTTGAGCTATAATAGAGAATGGAGGGGCTGACAGTACTGCTGTAAGTTTGAGCTACAATAGAGAATGGAGGGGCTGGCAGTACTGGATGTAAGGTTGAGCTACAATAGAGAATGGGGCGCTGACAGTACTGGGTGTAAGTATGTAAGAGGAGTTTTTTTGGTCAATTTCTATCAAATACCATCAGTTCTGGTTATACTCGGTCCTTGGTGGTACTTAAGTCACAATGTCCGCCCCCCCTTCCCCACGACAAGAATGTGTTCACCAGGAATGATCCAGGTGCAATCAGTTACAGCCTAAGCCTCCTGATTACCCTGGACTGTTCACACAGTAAAAGGTAGATTTACAATATCATGCTCTCATTCCTCCAGCTTTCTGTGTGTATCACATGCATTTCAACATAAATCTGAATGATAACGGTTCACAATAATGCACTGCACAGTGTCCAAAAATAACAGGAATGATCTTTTTCTGTTTAAACATGTGCACATAAAAATTCACTAATCATGGTAATGGCGAGGTCTGACCTTGACTGACTGAGATATGTGCAATATTGTCTGTCTGCTGTTCAGGTTGTCTGAGGAAGCCACTGTTTGTTGTCAAATGGATGTACTGACAAAGCAGAAGTCACACAATGGTTTGGCCATTTCAGTATGTTCTCATCATACTGCATAATATCCTAAGGAACATATTTTACCAACTTACCAGTGTCCTACAACTTTTTAAAGTTAATCAGAATTTTGTTCTTATATACCTGTTCAGAAGGCATGGCCAGATGATGTAGCTATTTGAGCTTTCCTATAAAGAATTTGTATTTAACAGATGAATTAATGTGAAAAGAAGCCTCATCCTTTCCAATCTTGTTGTTTCTACTTGAATTGCTTACACTTTGAGGAAAATGCCTTCTTCTCTCTCCGCAGTCCTTAACTTTCCCGTGACATAACAGTCTTGTTAAAGTAACATGGCCACCATTTATCACAATTAATGACTTCATCAAATTTCTACACCGTAAATTTTCACATTTTTCCTGCTGTTTGCTATTAGTTCTACATATTCTTTTGAGTATACACTATCATTACTTTTAATTTTCTTTCAGAATACCCCAAAAATGGTATCACATGGTAGGTGTGAGTGGCCACATTCAGGAAATGTGAGTCATTGACTCAAATCTACGTGTTGCAGTCAGTACCGTACACAATGAGTAAGCAAAGTGAACCTGTGTTAAGATATCTGTAAAAAGTTGTGTTTTTCCATCCAATTGACATATTTAAGCAAAGTGATAATACGTATTATAATTTACACTATTTTGTTTAACAAATTTATGCCATAAAATGCATATGATCAATATAACCATATTAAATTTAAATATCCTTACAGATCTTTAGTTTAATAGTGACCACAGAGCTGAAAAACAAAATAAAAATTTAGATGAAACATTCAGAGTATATTAGTACTTATACAAATACGTTTTAAGATATTGCCTTACAGAAAAATATATATTTATTGGCTTTCTTGTTTCTATGCTGTTTTTTACTTCCAAAAAACTCTAAAAGTTGACTTAATACCTTCACTTTTGATCAATTCAATTGTCGCATCATCATCATAGCCACCAATGCTCTGCTGTTGCTACTGTTGGGAGTATATGGTACTGATAACCAGAAAACATCTAGTAAAATGATAAAATAATCACAAATGCTTAATTTCAAAATTAGGTTCTGGAAAATGGGGGCTGTCTTGCATTTGAGGTTGTCTTGTATTCGGATAATTACTTACATCTAATATGTGATTACAAGGAGTTAAACAATTTCATTCTAATAGGTAATCATCATTAATAAAAGACATCCTAAGTTTTGTTTTCATTCTAAAGCCAGAATCATGGAACAATCATACTTAGTAACATTCCAGATATTACTAACATATCTCTGATGCTTCTGCATTTCCTGGTTGAAAATTGTGTCCAATGGTTCACTGGTACGTGTAACTAGTTGGCGAGTGATGTCATCTTGACATGTGGACTCTCTCAGTTGCGCTGCTAACATAGCTCTCTGGCGGCGCATTTCTTCCACTTTATTCACAAGGTGCTGCATTTCTTTTATGGCTGCTTCATCTTCTGGTGCTACAGAAAATATTAAACTGGAGATGAAATCTCATACAGGATAAAGTAAAAAATACTGAGGACCAAAACTGCAAGTTTAACAAATTCAAAAAGCTTATGGGTAATGCTTAAATAAGGCTTAATTTTAAAGCAGGATTATATTACAATTTAATATGAACTACTCAATTCTGCCAATTCACATTAGTTTAAAGCTCCTAACCAACTGCATCTGCAATAACTGAGGGGCAGTCAAATGAAAACTGAACACCCGCCATAGAGCACATTTCTTGCAAAAGTTGGCAACATTGTTGTTACTTATTGATACTGCCATCTAGGGTAAGAGAAATGCATAGTGAAAATACATAGGTCCACACGGTTTATTCTTTATTGCTCTGGAGGTGAGTGTAGTGAAAAGTGTGTTCGTCCAGCACTGGAAATGGAGACAAGCAAAGAAGAGCAAAGAGGTGTGGTTTGTTTCTTGAAGGCTGAGGGTGTTGGAACATGCAAAATTCATTGTTGCATGTCTGCTATGTATGTCCCTAACAAGTGTTCATGAGCAGCAGAAGAGAAGCCAAGAAGGAGGGTCATCGCTGCAAGATAATCTGCATCTGGGGCAGGCCCAATGAGCCATTGTGCCTGATGTGATTGCATGGATTGATAGTCTGGTCTGGGAAAACTAACTAATCACAGAGGCAGAAATTTGTGTTGAGGTCGGCATTAGCCATGGCTCTGTACATGCCATTATCAAAGATCACCTGCAGTGATCTGAGGGATAAGCTTCAGAGATGACATAGATGAATATCTGCAATTGTAATTTTGAAGATTTTTTACCATTAAGACAGTTACTTTAATTATAATTAAAGTAATTATAATTATAATCTCATTTAACCAGTATTACTATATGGACAAGAATGTATGTATTTTATGTACATATGTAGGCAATTTATGTAACCTGATATATCCAACAGCATGTATATGTTGTAAACGGATGAATAAAGACATTTTACATTAAAAAAAAAAAAGATTTGGCTGGGAAACATGCCGTCTTCCGTACAGCTCTGATGACTTACATCCTTACGACTTACATTTTTGGTGACCTGGCAGTTTCATTCGGACAAGGAAGTGCAAGAGTGGATAAGGTTGTGGATCTGTCAGTGGCCTACCTCCTTTTGGTTTTCATTTGACTCCCCTCATAGAATGCAGCAGACATATTATTCAACCTGGGGTATGCAAAGACCTCTTAGGGAGCACATAAAATTTAAAATACGCATCATCGGTATAATATACATCCTGAATGATCCAAGTAACAAGAAAATATTAGAATAAACACACTCAATATAATACATTTCCAGAATGATCACTAATAGCGAAAAATAATAACATTTAAAATACACAGTCAGTATAACATGTTTCCTGAATGAGCCCAAATAACAAACAATATTTCAGCCAGAAAGGTTTAAATTTGCTTCTATTCAAGAATTCATTTTGCTTACTCTACTGGTTAGTTAGTATTGCTGGTGGTCTTTTGGAGATAATCAAATTCCACCAACAAAATCTTAGGTCAGTTTTTAAAATACTCTCCAGAAATTCAGAAAAATGATAATACACAAGAATGGATTAAAATTCATTTTGCACCACCACTATCATCTGATCTTTCCATAAAATGAAAGGAAAGTCTCTTGGGAATATCTGTTGACAGTTCACCGAAAATAAAAATTGAAGACATGTCAGTGGTTTCTGGTGTTATGCATGCAAAGAATCCACTGAACTTGGCGATACTGCCATTACACACCTTCTTTGCTTTAATCCAGAACCACCATTGATATGTGCACTAAACAAAGATTAAGCCACGAATAGAGGAGCTGGTGCTCAGAAAACAAGCTCAGCCATATCATTACCAGGTCAGAAAATACATAAATTCATATGCTCTTTGTATCATAGTTCCTATATTTATTTTACACATTTATAGCATAATCTCCCTTTTTGTAGTATTTAATAAATTATAACATTTTAAATGTATTTTAGATTAGGTTATGTATAACTAGAATTAAGGATAACTCTAGAGCCAGGCTAAGGACTAGGCCTAGGGGTACAGGTTGGAACGGAAAATTGTCTTTGGGGGTACGTGGAGAAAAAAGGTTGAATACCACTGGAACACAGCATCTCCTTTAAGGTTAATTTATCACTAGCTTTACAATTTAAAAACAAACTTAACAAATGCTGGGGATAGTAATGGTCGGCATGTTAATTTTTAACAGTAAAGTTAAAATCATTCTGAAACAGTCAATATGTTATAATTAGGCTTAGTAGGTGAGCTACCAAAATAATGAAATTTTACATACTTTGTCTGTAGAGCAGACAGACAGAACCAGTTAACCACTAAGCTGTCACATGCACTACGAACACGCATAACTTGAATCCTCTTTAATGCAACTGGACTACTAAGCCTAGTTATAATGCTTTACATGCTTTCCAAAGAAGAAAACATTAGTTAGTCTATAGAAATTTAAGTTTCATTTTATATTCCTTATTAATAAATGGTTTACTCTACACTGGTAAACACTTACAATTTAGGCTGGTAACTGTTGGAATTTGTTTCCGCAATTCCTCCAATGGAAGAGAGAGCACTCGCAAGTTGCTGATGTGGAGTGTCATTGCCTTATGAAGAGTTTGATTTGATTCTGAAGCTTTGGAATGTGCTTCCTGGTATTTATTTGCTTCACGAGTCAGGTCTGTGGCCACTATTGATGGGGGACGCTTTCCCATTATTTCCTGGTATTCTTTCTCTCTAGTCTCTTCTTGCTGAATTTAAACAAAGTCTTAGTGACAAGAGTATTTTATACATATTTTACAAATAAAAGTGATGGAGGCATTGTAATATTGTAAAAAGGAGCAGCATCTACACAGTGTTCATTTTTATGTGTGCCTTGGCTTTCCAATTTATGTCACTCATTGAAGCAAGTCTACGGTTACCTAGAGATACACTTCCACTTTGCGCCATCTAATGATGTATGGTTGTGGTATTTCTATCAGAATCAACAGCTGAATCAATGGTTTGCATCAGGTGAGCATGTTAAGAGTATTTTACACTTGAGCTGCTCCCTAGCGACTGTGAAATTCATATGACTATACCATGAGATTGTCCTCTGAATTTGTCATGATATGGAAACAGGTCTTCAGAGCTTTGAGTACGATGCAGCATATCGTCGCTAGAATAGGGCAATATGAAGCTGACAATACATCACCTTGTCTACATGTTGAAATGCTATTTTTGAACAGGATCGTTGAATAAAGGGGGATATCCTACGATATGCACCACTACATTTAGGACTTTCTAGACAGGTATGAGGAATTTCAAAGGACACCTCACAGAATTCTAAAATAAATGTTAAAGGTTATTTTAATGTACCTTATTATGGCATGGCATACATAAATAATACATAGGTATATTCACAGGTATTTTGTATCCTTCAGATGCCTAACCAAAAATAAGTTCATTCCTTACTTTCAAAGCATATCACAGTGGAATAAGATCAAATGCTTAGTATAAATCATTCCCTTCTAAACAATGCTGAAGTTTTTAATACCTTTTTCATGTATGGTTCAGTTTTTCCAAAGGAAATCTAATCCATTAAGTTTTCTATGTAACACGTATTCATTGAAATCTCTCCAGACTTTACATTAAACATTAAAACTTTACCGAAGACCAAACTGCTGCCCTAATATGCATACACATGTTCTTTACTTCTCAGTTTCACTGTTAGAAAGTTTTCCAATAAAGCGCTGGAAGAAACACTAGTATGGGAAGCTCTATGAACACCAAGCATAGAGCCTCAATAGCTGAACTAAGCATCCCTGCAACATTCAATCTGGGCACTCTCAATGTAGTTATACATTTCTTCAACTTCCTGCAGCTAAAGACTCGCCAGACAGCAGTTATGTCATGTGCAACCACCAAAGGAACAAATAAAAATGAACACCTAGTATTGGCAACAAAACATTTAATAATTTATTATAATAAAAGCCCGCTTCAGACAGTTAAGACATCCCAAACCCTGTACCATATAACTTTTCACTGTATCAAGTAACTGTCATGTGCACTAGCCAGCTCTTATTTGCTGCTGTTGTGGAATAGATTGTTGTGCAACATAAACTAGTTTCGTATTTAACATAATCATTTATCTTAATATATTCAAAGAAAATTATCAACTTTACATTTTCATAACCATATGAATAAAATATATTACTGATAGAGTTGATGCATCTGGAATGCAGGTAAATTCTTATCAACAAATAGATAGGAAAATCCCTTGGGTTAAACCTGTCTCTCAGGATCATCTAGCCTTGCACTGCATAGGGCTTGTTTGCCATACATGTCATTCTATGTTGTACTGTATGGAGTGTCACAGTGATTTTTTATTGTGTGTACAATTATTGTATGACAGAATGTACCACTGGTTTTTCACTAAAGCATTGAAAGGGTAAATTTTTACAAAGTGGTAAAAAAATGAATTGTGGTACATATGTTTAATGCACTCACAGAACCTTTGCCACTGCTCCAAGTACATCTCTATTCTGAACTTACAGGTGTAAGGGTTTGATCCAGAAGCTTTAAAAGTACTCAAAGTGTTTGATCCGTAGGAACATCTGAACACTACAGAGCTGTTTCCAAGCTATGTGGGACGCATATGTACAAGAATGGCTCGTTTAAAGATAAGATTGTTTCTTCTGTTAATTCCATTTCATTTAAGTCTTTCCTTATCCCTTGCATCCATTGGTTACCATTCTTACTTTTGTATATATGCTTGAAAATTTGCTTTGTAAGTATAGTATTATCCACTCATTAAATGACCGAACCATCTTATTCTTCTTTTCCTGATCGTATCTGAAATCTTTTCACATTCTTTACTTTTATATAGGTCTTACTTTTTCCTGAGTCTAAATTCTCCTTTTTCAGTTTGAATTGGACCCAAGATTTTCCTTAAAATTTTTCTTTCCTTCTTTTCTAATGCTTCTATTTCTCCTGTTTTAAAGGAAAACATACACTCTATAGCGTATAGACATTCTGGTTTGATTACTATGTCATAGTGTCTGATTTTGGTTTTATTTGAGATGTTTTTCTTATTGTGAATATCCTTAGTTAACTGATATGAAAATTCCATTTTTCTCAATCTTACTTTGCTTTCTTATACAATCCATTAATTTGAATTATCTCACCAAGATACTTGAATTTATCAACCTTGTTTATTTTTCCATCCTTTGTTGCTAATAGTTTTGGTGCTTCTTTGATATTTACCACAAATTTTGCTTTTTCAAATGGTATTTTGAGTCCAGCTTTCTCTGCAGTTTTCTTCAGAAGATTAATCTGTTCAATTGCTGTTTCCACATTTTCAGCAAGGATTGTAATATCATCAGTGAAGGCTAAGCAATTTATGCCTATCCCCCTGTATTTTGATCCTATCTAAATTGATGGTAGATTCCTTTTTCTTGCAGTCTTTTTTTCCCATACTCTTATTACCTTTTCCAGGACACAATTGAATAGAATTGGGGAGAGTCCAACTCCTTGTCTCACACCCGTATTAATTTGAAATTCCTCTGATATTTCACCCATAAATTTTACTTTGGACTTGTATCTGTAAGAATGTCTCTAATCATATAAATTATTTTTGAATGAGCTCCAAATTCTTCTAAGACATGAAATACTGATTTTTAAAAGAAGATACATGGCAGCAGTCTTTAGAGTAAGAAGAGAAGTCAAACAGGGTGACCCTATCCCTCCCAAACTCTTCACATGCACACTAGAAGTTACATTCAGAAAACTGAGTTGGAAGAGGAAAGGGATAAATGTTAACGGATGAACACTCTCAAATTTAAGAGTTGCAGATGATCTAGAGTTGCTTGCAAACTCTGCCACAGAACTACAGGAAATGATAGAACTGAGCACTAAAGGCATGTTAGCAGGACTAAAAATGAATCCTACAAAGACCAAAGCAACGACAAATGACGAAGAGACACCAGTAATAATAGACAGCACATAAATTCAATACTACAGTGAATACATATATTTGGGTCAAGCAGTCAACCCAATAGAAAAAGGGGTCAAAGAAATTCGAAGAAGAATAAGTCAAGCATGGGGGGAATTCTGGGGACTCCAATTTCTACTCCTAGACAAAGACATTAACATTCGATTAAGATTGGAAACCCTACAAAACTGTGCCACATCGGTGCTAACATATGGTAGCCAAACCTGGACACTGACAAAACAACAAGAACAGACGATACAAATATGCCAATGCAAAATGGAAAGATCTTGGAAATTAAACTACAAGACAAAATAAGGAATGAAGAACTGAGGTTACAAAGTGGCATCGAAGATGCACACAAGACAACAAGAAGACTCAAATGGAAATGGGGAGAACATGTAGCCAGAATACCTGGGCCTATGCCGCCACAATGTGGGACCCAAGAAGAGGGAAAAGAAGGAGGGGGAGACCAAGAAAGACATGGTTTCCAGTATGGGTCGCGTCCTTTCGGCCCCCTTAAGAAAATTAAAAATATAAAAATTATGCTGGAGTTTTGCTGCCAACTATGTTGAGCTTCCTCAATGGGCAAAAATGAAACAGATCCAATTAGCCACTTGCTACTCTCACAGACCTCGTTGTACTGTCCCACTCACAATCTTATTGGTTCCTTCTCCTCCAATAGGAAGTCGTCCTGCTAGTAGGGTCTTCCATATTGTGTTGAGTGGTTTGCCTGTGTCACGATTCAAACTGCACTTTTCTTTAAATATTTCTATGCTTTCCCTTACTATTCTTTGAGAGAAATTGTCACAGATTGCTAAAATGTTTAAACTGTTGAAATCAATGTGGTGGTCAGTGTTTTCTGTATGTTCTGCAATGGCAGATTTTTCTGGTTCAGAGAGTTTCATGTATCTTGTAAGTTCCTTCCTCCTTGTATTGATAGACCTACCTGTTTGACCTATGTATGATTCACCACAATCATAGGTAATTTTATAAACACCTGGATTTTACAGTCACCCATTGAGGAAGATGAACAGAGCTTGCAGCAAAACATGGGCATAATATTTAATTTTTTAATTTTTAATTTTCTTAAAAAAGCCAACAAGACGAGGCCCATACCAGAAATCAAGAAAGAAGTATGAACAAAGGTTGTGGAGTTTGATGTAATCATTTAATATCATTTATCATTTAATTATTTACTATACTGACTTATCCTTTCTCTCCCAGTACAATAAACATTACGCGAAAGAGCCTAACTAATACATTATATTACTGCATCAAACAAAGCAATTATGATCTACTTTCAATTATATCGTTAACGAATTATGTTTATTGGGGACTCAAGAACCATACAGTATATTATTTTAGCAACACTCGCACTGCTTGCTGTTCAACTGCATTGTAGACAGTAATTTTAAACAGTTGGTGTTATTCTATTTACATTGTTTCAGAAAGCTCCCAACTCCACAGTGCAATTGCATATTCAAAGACAAAGATATTCTCCTGAGTTAATGACAGTGTATTGGCTTCCCCTTAAGCAGTAGCATAAACAATGGCTCTGCAGATATAGGACAATGGTGTGCTTCAAGGAGAACCTGGGCGAAACATTAGTGAGAATCTGCTTACAAAACATTAGGGGTAATAAGCGCAGATATTTTGATAATTGGTACCTTAATATATATCCACTTCGGTGTCTTAGTTGGTTTTTCTCTTCACCTAAGAGATTTCCCACAAATTGATAATATTGTTTACCTCCTGATGCTATTTGTATGGTCGTAACAGTGCCGCGAAAGGATAACGCCTGTTGCATAGACTACCTGTTTTGCTTCACACCTCAATGTGTGACCTACTGGCCTAGATAGTGAGAGGTCATTCTTCCTGCAGAGGCATTGGAACTCCGTTCCAGTAAACTATTGATTATCGTGAGACAGACCCACTCTGCATCACAACTGAGCCATGCCTACTTGTTAGAGGTACCTACTACCAAACCTGGAAATGTACTACTCTTAATAAGTAAAATTATAAGTCCACAAACAAGCAAATATTGACTTAATACTGTTCATTACACTATCCTCAATTACCAGCACAAATATTTGCACTTACTCTCCTAACAGCCCGTATATGCAGACAATATGTCCATGGATGCACAGATGGATCTTCCCTCAGAATGGGCAGAACAGAAGGACAGAAAGACAGTTGTCATATTTAGGAAAGGGAGAACACTATCAAGGACAGACAAAATACTGTCCTCCTGAGACCCCTGGTACAGTATACTGTATATATTTGAGCTCCTTCAAATTTTCCATTATTACTAGCTTATTAGGAGCTATTGACATCTAGGGAGTATTTATCAAGTTCATTAATGCATTTCACTCTGAACTGCATTCTCCAAACTCCTTGTTACAAAATGGCGTTGCACCGTTTGCAGCATAACAATCGCTGTCTTCAGGGTAAGGGCTAACTAACGCTTTACAGCAACCTGTTGCATTTTAAAAAATATAATTTTATTCTCATTAATGTTTAGGATAACATATAGCTGAAACACAAATTTTTATGCACTCTTCTGGAATTTCTGACACCAATTTTCTTGAAGTACAAAATTCTGTACATTGGGACTCAGTTAATATAATCCAACCCGAAATAATAAAAATAACCTATTCTGAGCACAAAGTGCATAAATTTTGTGTACCTATATTTTACTTAAAGTTTTTGATCTCTGATTTAGGATATAAAGCTGCGAAGTATCTCTTAGAAGTACTTGCCAGTATGGATGATTCTGAGGGTGAGTTGAAGATGACGCTTCAGAGAATGATAACACCAGCACCCCTATCAAACAACACAAAGGGAAGTGCAACATTTTTTATGCCTGGTTTTAAACAGGAATTGTTTTAAAGCTTTCCATGAACAATAGAAAGTCAAAACAAGGCTAATTCTGGTTTAATTATGTACTTTTATTTTTATGTAATCATGCTTTTACATTTATTAAGCCATTTTGAGCTCATGTTCAATATAATATTCTTCCTTACATGGGTTATTGCTTCCAAGACCCAAGGCACAATATAATGTACTTCAATTCTTTAACAAATTATGCATCTAAGAATTTTTTACACATTTTCTTGATGAATTTAGTCATAACTAAACATAAGAAACACATACTCATACATATTTGCACAAGGAGGCTAAGGAAACAGAACTAAAATAGCAATGACTCAATGACAACTTGCGGAAGGAGACTTAGCACCTCGATCGAAAGGTGATCTTTTATGCCTATGCCCCTGACGGGGCACTCCCGGGTGGATGGATGAGGCAAGTGGATCCGAAGGGTAGCCAGAGCATTGCCACGACAGAGCAGGTGGCAGGATCCCTACATTTTCCCAGTTAGAAGCACCCTGGCAAAAGTTGGCTTAGTCCCCTCCTCCCCTCGGGCTGGTACCATCCCATGGGGGCCCGAAAACCAGTGGCTTGCCTTCCGATCCAGGGGACGACGGTTCAAGAGTGCATTTATTCTCCTCACCGACGATTCCAACCCTGAAAGAAACCTAACGGGATGAATTGTGAAATGAAATTATTAATGTAACGAAATGGAGCGAAAAGAAATTCGGAGGATATAGAAATCATTCCCAGCATTCGCCTGGTGACCTAGGGAAACCTCCAAAAAACATGGGACAGGAAGGTCAGCCACGGGATCGAACCCATGACCTCTCGAATGTGGGCCAAATACCTTACCGCCTAAGCCATCCCGGTCGGTACTAAAATAGCAAAGTGGCTTAAATATTTACATAGGAATCACTTTTCCAAACAAAAGGAACCATATTTAGTGTATACGTGAAGACATTAGCAGGGCCAAGCATGGGGAATATCCGCAATATTAGACAAACGTGCATGCCGACGTCAATCACATACATGAATTTAACATGCATTGTTTCTTACACGGTGAGCTACGGAACCTCATTAATTTTCTTTAATAAAGTGATGATAACTTGCATTTTTGCCTAACAAACGTCTGTTGGGTCACCTACATCTAGTAAAGAAACTGAGTTTGATGAAAGAATTCACAAGCACACAAAAATTTGGTTTTTGTTCAACAAACACAAGCTCTTGGCATTTCATGATACCTTCTCATTTACTCTTACTTTCGTGTATAATAAAGCTTTAAACTAGAGTAGGAGAACATCATGGGCAATCACTTAAAGGATCTGGAAAAGATAGAAAGTATATTAACAAAAAATAAAGTCTTGGAGTGTCGAAAGACACTAGATCGATACTGGTACTTACATGTAAAGATGAATAGAAGGCATCGGGAATTAGCTAACACTGCCGATAACAGTGCTGGGAAAACGCCAACGAAACAGAGAAGAGATCTGGGACGATTTCTACAACACAGAAGCAATGGACAAAAAGAATGGATGGACACGAACTAGGTGCAGGGACATCCAGTGACAAGAATGGATTCCATCACAAGATGTGTAAGAAAACGCGTAGTACCCACGAACCAGATGAAACATGCGCGTGAACGCTTTCGTATACGTACTTAAAAACAAGGTGGCACACTAAAAGACTGCAGTTTGCAAACAAATTGTACCTGACACTTCATTTCCAGCCCTGAAAGTCAACGATTTTAAAATTCTTGGTCGAGTAATGTTTTATACAATCACTTCTTCTTCGTCATCGTCTTCTTCTTTTTTATCTGACAATCCTCCCCTTATGTAGGGCTTACAAGCCAATGTCTAGGGTCAGATGCCTGTCGGGGAGCAGAGGAACCTATGGACCGGACAGAGTGAACACCTGGAAGCGAGTGGTCAGCCAAGCACCAGGTATGATAGTGAGGAAGAGGATGATATGAAATGCAGGCGAAATTGATGAATGGAAAGCTGATTAATGAGAAATTGGTGGACTGAATGGCAGGGGAAACCGGAGAAGCTGGAGAAAATCTGCCCACACTCCACTTTTTCAACCACGAATACCACAGGTGGGTCCCTAGGATCGAACCCGGGCCGCCTAGGTGATACGCGAACAGTCTAATCGCTTGGCCACGGTAGATGAAAATTTGAAGGACTGTATCTTCCCTTTGGCCCCGTAGTTATTCAATAACGTAAATACTACACAGTTTCCATATTATGCATAAAGTACCTATAAAATAGAAGGAATCGCCTTCCTATGAGCAATGGAGGAACCTCGGAGAAGAACTTACACAACGGGATGAAGATCCTGTCTCGGTGGAAGCATTGTGGCATACTTGCTTATTCACAAAATGTGGTTTTTAATGTAGTTCACGTCCTCCAGCGTGATGTCATATTGAACGATGAATGAATTAAATTAGTGAAATGATGCTCAAATGAGCCCAGGTTCAGACAGCTTAAGGTTAGTACCCCACATTCGTCTTTTCAGGATAAGGGAAAGCCTCGGGGGGGACCTTATCCGAGATTCGAACTTGGGACCTTTTGAACGTGAGGCGGATTACAAAACGTGTGGGCGTAACCTTGTGTGAGGATCTGCTGAAAATCAAATAAGCTTTTAGATAAAGAAATAAGCAATTAATTAATTATGCAATACATAAGCAACTCACCTGGTAGATGAAGGTCACGTAAAAAACTAAACCTGGAGGCTGTTTCTAGTCACCATCCTTAAGACTCGAAATATCCAAATAAGGGAATAGTACAAAAGTTCAAAAAAATATAACGTCCACTGGATCAATTTAGTCATCATTGCAATGTTTTCGAATATAAACCTCCCGACTCGCAGAATAACATTAATGCAATAGAACAAAAATCCTAAAAATGTTTTACAAAATTCTATAAAATTAATCAACATTATTATCAAAGCCATTCTGGCAAGTTGTTTATTCCCTGTTTGTTCACATGGAGACGTGCTTCGTTGTTCTCCTTTGTTTGCAGTTGTCTCTGAAATACAATTTTCTCTATTTGTACTGGAGTAACATGCCATGTTGTTAAGGGATCCTGGGACTGAATAATGACCGAAAACTGGTCAAATTGACGATTTTTAGGTTTATGCATATAAATGTTCCCCAAACCTTAAGAGTAGGGTAGTTGGGGAGCAGCTGGCGCAGTTTTTTATGGGCAACATGGCCGCCATGCGTGATCTAAGGATTACTAGGTAAGGTGGTAGGGGAAGCAGGACGTTGTAGGTGTCTGAAGCAATCTCTAGGGATAACTTTTAAGGCCTATAGCAGTGTATGTATGTTTATGAGCGTTCATGGTAGTTGAGTATGTTGTTCACTATATCGATGTAAACCGCCTAACGCAAGAGCTTTCTGTCTTGATTGAATATGATACCCTAACATAATGACACCTCGCCCCACATCGCCACGCTAACCTAACCTAACTCCTACTCTTTTTACTAGACCTCTCATAATTTAACCTAACCTAAGCTAACCTAACCTAGCTCCTACTCTTTTTACTAGACCCTAACCTAACACCTCTTCTAATGATTTATTCTTCATCCCTATTGCTCAACCTCAACCCCACTCCTTTTACTCGGTCTTTCAAATTTAACCTAATCTAAGCCCCATACCTCTACTCGTCTAACCTAACCTAACGTTACTTAACCTAAGTGAGCATAAACCTTCCTATTTATTACGATATTTTAACCTAACTTAACCTGTTTCATTCCTAGTTTGCTTCAGCGTTCTATTCTTCTATAACCTATTCTAACCTTCACACCGTACCGTTTCGGGCTTAGACATTTTGCATTCGTTTGCAGATGTTTTTCAGCAACTGTAGATACTTTGAAGCTATTAGACCCCTGATGTGCGAACCCTAAGCATTTTCTAAACATCTCACGGATTTCTAATGCTATTTAGGGCTTTGGTAGGTATTTTAGCCACTTTTGAGGCATTCTAGGGATTTTTACGAATTTTTGAAGGTTTGTCCTGATTTTTCGGTGTTTTCGCATCTTTAGCATTTATTGATACTTTTAATGAGCATGTAGAACCCTTTTAGTGATTTGTTATGCTTTCACGATCAAATTTCTCCTTTTGTAAAATGTGTGATGTTCAGTCTAGAGAATTGCTTACAGTCTTTCTAAGACTAACCTAACTTAACCACAAACCTCTTTAGAGACATTTCTTCATTGCTATTTAACATTATACATGTTTCTTCTCCCTCCTCCCACTCTTTCTTACACTAACATCAGAAGACGTTTTAGCCTTGTTCAACTAGCCATCGTTTACGTTTTTGTACACTTCTCCAGTGTGTTATGCATGTTAACCTCATTTAGCGATTCTTTTGTATAGTTCTGTATGTTCTAATGGTAAAAAGTCAAACGCTGCTTACTTTTCTTCTAAGACTATCCTAACCTAACCTAACCAACCACCGCCACCACCACCACCGCCGCCGCCGACGCCACCACCACCGCCGCCACCACAGCCGCCACCACCACCACAACAACCAACCTAACCTAACCCAACGAAAAACCATCATCACTATAACCTGCATCACCATCACTAGCGCAACCATATCCTGCACCACCATCATATTCTGCAGCTATTGTATATAGTATGTTCGACATTTTTCTATATCTAACCTGAAGTAGCCCGATGTTCCCTTTGGAGTATTATTTACAGCTTAGTCTGCCTTGAGTTCTCTCCCTCCTTTAAAGGATTTTTAAACTTCCACTAGAAGATGTCCTAACCATTGATGTTGAAGTTCTTATTACAGCTACTTTTGCCCTCTGTCACAGAATTTTATACAGCTGTATGACTCTTTTGCTTGGTTCTGTATGTTCTAGCAATAACACCTCGAACACGATATACAGTTTTCTAAGTCTAACCCCACCTATTATGATCTAACCTGCTTTTCAAATGTTCTTTACAGCTTTATTCAACATTGTTTTTTTAACCCTTTATAGAGCTTTAAAAAGATGTTCTATCCGCTGATGTTGAAGTACTTGTAGCTCAGTATGTTTAAGAGATATTCAGCAATATCTTTGATAGTATTGTAGCACAATCTTCTGGTTATATAAAGCTAATCAGGATATACTTACTCTAAGGTAGTAGGGTAGGCACCTCTCTTTTATCTGGGCTGGAGACCAGCACTAGAGTTAAAGTCTAGTGGCTCACGATGCTGAGTGGGCACCAGTCCTATACCCGGGACTTAAAATCCGCACCCCCAGGGGTGGGATCGAACCCAGGCCGCATTCCGTGGCAGGAAACCAAGGCATTACGCCCTGCTTGCTTAAAATGTGATAAAACCATAAACTCCTACACTCTGATGAACTAAAAGTGATGAACACTGCTGTAGTACAGATTTCGTACTTTCCAAAATTTTTGACAAATGGTGAGGTTAACCAGACACTGCAAACAAATTTGCTGTTAAGCAAACCCTCATAGTTGTGCCTGTATCCAAAATCTTAAGAAATAATATGGTTCACATTCTACTCAGGGGTCTCCGTCTCGGGGATATGTGAATAGTGACCACAAGGTACCCAAGCTGAGCAGAACATTACTTCCACTTACTGGTGTTTTGCTCCTCACTGTAACTTTTCTATCTGACCTTACCTTGGTCATCTCTTGTTCTCTTCTGACCCCGATGCTATTAGGGTTCCTGAGGGCTAGGGAGTCTTTTATTTTTCCAACCTCTCCATTTCTCTAATTTCTCTATAAAACCTTAACCCCTAACATGCTGACCTGTCATGG
The DNA here is from genome assembly GCA_030765045.1 of Tenodera sinensis. Lineage (NCBI taxonomy): Eukaryota > Metazoa > Arthropoda > Insecta > Mantodea > Mantidae > Tenodera > Tenodera sinensis. Next base: position 237,064,003 of record CM060964.1, read on the forward strand.
CATGTAATACGTCCTCTGATTGGTAATCAGAGGATATGGTCAGTGAATTTATTTTGATAATTCTCCTGGTCAGGTCGGTGAGACCCGTAAACCAACGACAGGTGTGGTCCTCCAGACATTCTGGGGGTTGTGAGAGAGCTATGTGACCGCCAAAACATAAAAATATGGTGCTCTCTAAAAAGCGGTTGCATTTATTACTAAGTCTCTTCAATATTTATTGAAAAATATTGGAGAGCAAGAGGATTAATGACTTCATTGTCAGAAATCCAGCATTAGCTAACAACAACATGGCAGCAGTCAAGCAAGGGGGGTTAAGGGTAAGAGGGGAAGGTCATTGTTATGGAAACGTAAACAAAGGTTGCCACATTGGCCGCACTGATAAATAGTTTACTGCTCAGATCAGTTATTGCTAAGCTGGGTGAGGAACGGAACTTGTTTGGATGTTCAGTTGCATAGTGTGTTGTTAGCCTACTTTGTGAACACTTTTATATTAAAATGCGTAGTTATGGAAGTAAGAGTTGGTGCATGTGGTAGGCTACTAGAGATTACATGTGCATGTTTTCGCTGCCGTGAGATAAACCCAAACTTTTGTTTATGTCTCGAGTATTGAGGGTTATCGCTATCTGCTTATTGACAACACTGCAGCTATCCAAGTGGAGAAGCTGCATTTGACATGTATCTTCTTTTAAAAATCAGACTATATCTACTGAGTGTTTGTGTTTATTCACTTAAACTCCAGTCATGTCTGCAATTTTGAAATTCCCTCTGCACCAGATTTGATTGTGTTTGCAAGTTCTACCACCAGAGCGAAGGAGAGTGTACAAGGCACCAAACTCGGACTTCAAACAACAGTTGCTACTGGCTGAGGATGTGGACGTAACCTCCACGAAAGCGCTCCTGTTTATCTACAACTACAAGTAAGTGATTGTCTACCTGAATATATAAAAGCAACTAAAAACCTTCACAATCCTCTATAGTTATTAACATGTTTTGTCACCTTTGTTGTGAAATGGATGTATCAGCGCATTCTTTCATTCACTAGGAATTTTTTCTGTTCTCCAAATTTCTTCTAGTATATTTTTCAATTTTTGTTTTACTAGTTTACCAGATTTTTTCCACAGTTCTGTTACAATTAAGTTCTCTCGTAGTGCTTTGTTGTTTTTCAAATTACTAATAATTATTCGTATATTCATTAATTATTATTATTGTTTCACAATTTTTTACATTATCTAATATTTCTTTAATATGCTAAAGTAACTATATTCTTTGAGTAATTTCCATGTTACTTCTTTCCTATTTCTTTTTCGCTTTCATATGCAGTTTATAACAGGTCTTTAAATTTATTTACCCTTTACCGCCAGTCGATTTAAATAATATAATTAGTAGTTCAGTAAGCACCTTACCTCAAAGGGCAGGAGTGGAACTGAACCTTTAATTGAATTCATTTCAGTCTTCATAAACAGGCTGATGTGTTGCAGTGGTACAGAACTGTTTTCTTCAGGGGCATTTTGTGTTTTCTTTGCATGTGAGATGGAAGTGACCACCAATCACGTAATTTGCATGGTTGAATGCTAATTCCAAACTGGAAGGATATGAGATAGTCTATTGGGTGAATTATTTTCTTACTGAAGGTTACAGTCCTGATTCCACCTCTTATTTTCTCCATTCTTGCCCACAGTTTCACCAAGTCCCAAGACAAAACATGATAAAAAGTCTGATGTGTTGCACTCACATGACCATTTTTAGTTTTATACAAACTGTTCTTATGAACATTTATTTCTGTATCTACTTCATATTAACTGAGACAAACATTTGCAAAGATTATATTACTACCTATCTTGTACGTGCAAGGGCAGTACAGCAATTCAGTATATTCAGTGAATAATGACTTCTCATTTGAGAAAAGCATGTGTTGGAAAATACAAACAAATAACAAGGAATATCCCTGAAATGGTTTACCCAAAAAAAGTATTTGATATAAATTATGTGTATTAACACGATCTACATTTTTTACGGTGCTCTCTAAAAAGCGCTTACATTTACTGCTAAGTCTCTTCAATATATTGGAGAGCAAGAGGGTTAATGACTTCATTGTCAGAAATCCAGCATTAGCTAACAACAACACTTTTTGTGTAGTAAGATTTTATCTATCTCTTACAGTTTACCAGGTAGTCATCCAATATGAAGAGGACTTCCGAGGACGTTGTCAGAAAATTCTAGAGATAGATTTTGTCAGGAAAACCTCTCAACACACATTATTTCAATCAAAATTATTAGCTAATTTTTCAAAACTCAAAATCTTAGAAAACTATTTCATGAAAAGGGTATTGTGGCACGAGAGATTTTCTTGAGAATCTCTGTGCCACATTCTTAGAAGATGCTGAACTTCAATACCAAGTTTGGTATACTGACATGCCTGCACCCACACCCATACACACATGCACGCACAGACCTTTTTTCTAAAAATGATCATTTTTGGGTTCAGGAAGCCTCAAAATATGCATTTCTGGTAAAATCTCTATCAAATTTTTGGGTGAAATACGATATTTTCTCTACTTACTATACAAAGTAGAGAAAATAAAAATAAAAAGGATTAAAAGGTTAGACATTCCTAAGATTACTAATCTCGCATTGTCAAATTTTCATGTATTTCTATAATGCCCCAACTATTGTGTAGTTTTTATTACAATAGCATTAATTTGCTCTTGCATGTTTTTCCTTAATTTATTCTGTGAGGTCAATTTTCATTTACTATTGTAAAGAGTTGTTGTTAGCTAATGCTGGATTTCTGACAATGAAGTCCTTAATCCTCTTGCTCTCCAATATTTTTCACTGATGGATGGGGCGCTAGAAGTGGCCAAGTATATCTGAAGGTGGTCTTGGTCCAGTTGTTGTTGTTGTTGTAGTGTTTAACGCCCGCTTTTACTACTACAGCACCGCAGGTGGTGACACTGATGATACATGAAGATGGAGCACCGGTGGAATGAGATGGTGGGGGAAACCGGAGTACAAGGAGAAAACCCGCCCTGACGCCGCTTCGTCCACCACGAATACCACATGCAGGTTCCTGGGATCGAACCTGGGCTGCCTAGGTGGTAGGTGAGCGCGCTAACCGCTCGGCCACGGCACCGCCTTGGTCCAGTTGCTCTTGCAGATTACATAGAGGACAGAGTGGTGAAGGATATATCCCAATTCTGTTTAAATGTTTTGCCAGACAATCATGTCCCGTAATCAACCTGAAGGTTGCAACTGCCATTTTTTGAGGATACTCAGGAATTACTGTTTGAATGTTTGGCAGTTCCCATCTTTTTATTGTTTTATTGTAAAGAGTATGAACAAGCTTTTCTGTAATGGAAAAGTTATGCCATTAAAATCGAGACGTTACAAAAACTGTCCTGAGACTGCAAGTTTACAAGACACACCCACAAAAGAAGTTCCAAATGTAAATAATGGAACGGTATGATACAAATCCCTTTTCACTATGGGACTACAAAACTGTTGATATTCAACTCTTCCACTCATCTTTCACTACTGTTTGTTCACCACCTCATGGTCCCTGGTAGGGATGCAGTAAGTGAATACGTCTGTAAACAAGAGATATCTGCAGCAGGAGTCGTGCTTCTAATCGCCTTGCGATAATGTTGCCAACCTTGGAATGTGTATTCATGCTAGACCAAAGCAAAGAAGTTGCTCAGAATAACGTAACCTACATGTTATTTTAGATTCATGCAGTGTATTTAGCTTATAAAACATAAATAATGTTTTCAACTGCTCCGTCTTTCTCCCACTTGTCATTTTCTATATGTTTTCAAAACCCTTGGTAGCCTGTTTTGGTCTCAAGTATATACCCTCAAGTGTTATATCGTGCAATTCCTGCAAGGATACGTCACCTGTTACATTTCTCTAACTATTCGTTTTACCTTGGCCCAAATTAGTTCTATGGGACTGAGAACACACAGGTAGGGGGACAATAAAACCCAAAATGTGTCCGCTTTGGAAACGTCCTTAGGTTTATTTGTTTCAATTATCTTGTAAAGATCTGCTTTACACATGGAACTGTCACTCTGAACCCCTCTGCTCTGCAATCACAATATAATAGCAGATTTCATAACACTCCAAAATGGGAATTTATCAAATTCTACACTCCTCTTTTCTTTACTTCCGAGATAATGCTAGTGACTCCAATTTTTAATTGAAATAAAATGTTTTTGGCATATTAGCGAGCAAACATGGCAGGAATAACATTGGAGGTAAGTTGGCAACCTCAAAAGCAGCAACGTTATCTACTTAGTTTACAAAACTTGGGCTACACTATCGCGGAATGTCCTTCCTCTTCCCTTCAGTCTCCTAAGACAGCGAGCTGATGAACAGACAGTAGTACTCTGCCAAAGCTAATGGTGATTAACTCGTTTCAAAGTACTGACATCATGTGCACACAATCAGCTGACAGGAACAGCTGAATAAATCTGAAGACCCCATACAATTACCATGGGAATTAACTTGTTTCAAATTAAACACGTTCCAAATGCCTCTTTACACATAACATCTTTTTTTTTTTTATCTTCATGTCATAGTAATATGTTACCAATTTCCAACTTGGTCTCTTGTAAGAAATTTTTTATACATAAATTCCCCCTCTGGAAATTACTGATCCTATATATTGCATTCTATTCTACCTTTCTTTATTGTTACATGAACACATAGGGTCTTTAAAACATTGATAACCTGTTTCGCATGCTCTATTCCTGCTTGAGAGAATAGACTGTTGCCGGGAAAATTTTGCTATCCGAGATGCCTAAAACCCTTACCTTATTGTAGATGCTAGAAATGTTGACTTTCTGCTCTCAAATATGCAGTATCTCTGGTAAAAGTTTTGTCTATCTCTCGCCTAAGCTCAGCAGCAGGAATCCTTGTGATTTCTTGTATGATGTTGCCACTAAGCTCCTGTAGTGTACAAGGGTTGGTACTAAGACTCCTGCTGTGAGTTAGGCAAGTGAGCAGAATTTTTTATACAATATGTTGACTGTTTGGGAGCAGGTCAACATTTCCTCCATCTACAATAAGTTGATTTTAGTGCACCTCTGGCAGCACAATTTTCCTGGCAACTCTCCATTTTCTCATGCAGTGAAGAGAGCCTGTGGAACAGGTTACTATATTATTTATTTATGCCAACAAACTTACTGTTGGTGTTTTTAAACACACAAGCCGTGTGTGGGCAAAGTTTAAGAGGTAGAACTGGAACTTAAAAATTCAATGCCACAACTGGGATTTGAACCACAGACCTTCCGCTTGCCGGGCGGACGCTCTACCACTGAGCTATTGTGACAAACTGCCAGAATGGCATTAAATTCTCAAGTTAGTTCGTATTTTTCCTGGTAAACCACAAAGGCAGTCTCACATCAGAGACAATTACCCCAATGGTGACTTACTATTGCAAGTACTTTATATCCCAGGATTAAATAACCTTCACATGGTAATTATTATTTATTTATGCCAACAAACTTACTGTTGGTGTTTTTAAACACACAAGCCGTGTGTGGGCAAAGTTTAAGAGGTAGAACTGGAACTTAATGCCATTCTGGCAGTTTGTCACAATAGCTCAGTGGTAGAGCGTCCGCCCGGCAAGCGGAAGGTCTGTGGTTCAAATCCCACTTGTGGCATTGAATTTTTAAGTTCCAGTTCTACCTCTTAAGGTTACTATATGTTTTAAAGACCCTATTTATATAAAATATTCTTTTATGTCATAACAGGTGGTAGGTATTGCTTTGGCCATACGTTAACCAGGGATTCTACATGATGAGTGTTGAAGAGACTTAGCAATAAATGTAACCGCTTTTTAGAGAGCACCATATTTTTATGTTTTGGCGGTCACATCGCTCTCTCACAACCTCCAGAATGTCTGGAGGACCACACCTGTCGTTGGTTTATGGGTCTCACCGACCTGACCGGGAGAATTATCAAAATAAATTCACCGACCATATCCTCTGATTACCAATCAGAGGACGTATACATGCCATGACAGGTCAGCATGTTATGGGTTAAGGTTTTTAGTCTTGGAAAAACAGCAAATAGCTCTTACAAGCATAATAGCAAAAGTGATGGAAAGAATGGTGTCAAACAGGTTAAATTGGTTTCTAGAATCAAAAAATTTAATTTCCCCATGTCAAGCTGGATTTAGAGAGTTCCATTCTACAAATGAACAAGTCTTACTTCTCAGTCAAGAAATCAAAGACTCCTTCAATAGAAAAGAAGATAATTTATCAGTTTTTATTGATTTCCAAAGTGCATATGATTCTATATGCAGAACAAAACTACTAAAGAAAGTAAAAAAAATAGGGATACAAGGTCCAATGTTTTCATGACTATGTCATTTCCTAACACAACGCTTTATTGCTACCAGATGGAAGAAACATATCTAAATACAAACAAGTACACCGTGGCTTACCACAAGGCGCAGTGCTCAGCACAACACTTTTTAATATATTTATTAACGATCTGCCACAACAAATACAAGAATCAGGTGTGAAGTATGCACTATTTGCTGATGACTTAGTAATGTGAACTTCCAAACCAAAAAGCAAAAGTACAGAACTAGAAAAAACCATGCAACAATCCTTAACCAAATTACAAAGGTGGACCAAAGAAAATTTAATGACTGTTAATACAACAAAATCAAACTACCAAATCTTTTCACTAAGAAAAAAGCCACTAAAAATAAAACTAAATTTTGAGGGTCAACAATTACCAGAAACAAAGGAAGCAAAGTATTTAGGAGTTACATTTGATACTAAACTTACATGGACCAAACAAATAGAAAATGTAATACAAAGAGCAGAGAGGCGCCTTTCACTGTTAAAACGTCTAACAGGAATGAAGTGGAGATGTTCCAGAGCAACTCTTAACACAACATACAATGTATATATAAAGCCATTATTTACTTACTGCAGCGAAGTTCTTGTAACAGCAAACACAAAAAAGGTTCAAATCTTTCAAAACCAAAGTCTGAGATTAATTACAGGTGCTATCAAAACCACACCAATAGCAGCTATGGAAATACTAACCAACCAATGTCCCATTGAATATGAAATAGAAAAAGCGGCTCTTATTCAACACGAAAAGTTGATCAGACTCCCATTCAATACATGGCACAAGAGAAATTTTACACATACACTAAAGACTCAGGAGAGCTTTCTTTCCAAAATTCAAGACATCAAGAAGAATGTATACCTTCCTAATTCAAAGGAAAACTTCATATCTAAAGTCAACCCGACACAAACATTAGACATCACATATTATTTACACCTGACAGAAGAAGTTAAGAAAAGAAAAGTGATACTCCAACTAGTGTTCTAAAATTATTGGCATTAGAGACAATCCATACTAGATTTCCAGAACACGAATGGCTGCATATTTATACTGATGGATCATTAATATCAAACCAAGATGGAGCAGGTGCTGGAGTCACTTGTCACCTCTTTTCCTATTACAAATCTTTAAGTTATGGAACTACGAACTTTGATGGAGAAATTGAAGCAATTCGAATGGCCCTACAAAATCTTTTGTACAGAATTTCACATTTTCAGCAAGCAGTTATTCTCTCAGATTCCAGGGCAGCAATTATAGCAATTACTTCCAAGTTGTCACCAAAAAACCAAACAATTATAGAATGTTGGAAAATCCTTACCCATCTAACAGCACTTCAAAAACACCTAGTCTTCCAATGGATACCAGCTCACTGTGGACTGAGTGGTAATGAGAAAGCTGATTTTCTTGCAAAAAAGGGTACCAGCAATGTGCAGAAATCTATAGTTAATCTACCATTTTGTGCAGCTAAAAGATTAGTCAACTCTGAATTCAAAAAAATTATTGCAAAATATTACTATGAAAAATCAAAGAATAAAAGATGGGAACTACCAAACATTCAAACAGTAATTCCTGAGTATCCTCGAAAAACAGCAGTTGCAACCTTCAGGTTGATTACAGGACATGATTGTCTGGCAAAACATTTAAACAGAATTGGGATATATTCTTCACCACTCTGTCCTCTATGTGATCTGAAGGAGGAAATGGATCGAGACCACCTTCAAATATGCCCGGCCACTTCTAATGCCCCATCCATCAGTGAAAAATATTGCGAGAGCAAGAGGATTAATGACTTCATAGTTAGAAATCCAGCATTAGCTAACAACAACAACATGATGAGTGTAACAAATAAGTCCAATACAATTATTGTCAATAAAGAACTGTTTCGCGGGGGAAAAAAAGTTGTGTCAAATATTTGAAGCCATCTAGCTTCTTGAGGAATGGATATACATGGTTTATTATTTCACTAACTGTCATGCAAACATTGTGTGAACAATCCTTTTATTTCAATCTGAATGAATTTAGTCACAATTTAATGTTAATGTGACGTTGCCAAATCTCTCTTAGAAATTAAATTTTGCATATTTCAATATTAAATTGTGGCTAAATTCATTCAAATTAAGGTAGAAATGCATCATAGCACTGTTCACACAATGTTTGTGCAACAGTGAAATAAACCGTTTATATCAATTCATCAAGACGCTAGATGGCTCCAAATACTTTACAGTTTTTTTTTTTTTTTTTGGCAAAATCAGTTCCTTATTGACAATAATTGTATTGGACATATCTGTTACACTCATCATGTAGAATCCCTGGTTAACATATGGCCGAAGCAGTACCTTCCACTGGTTTTTATAATTATCAAATCTTTGCAATTTCCCATTCTTTTTATAATTAGTCTGTTCTGCTTGTGTCAGTGTAATTTTGTCTAGTGTCGTTATGCTGAGATTTTAGCTTTGTCCATTGTATTTTTGGTGTTAGTCTATCTTCACCTAGAAATCTAACAATATTAATTATATTTATGCTGTAGTTGTTTTAAATTCCTGATCTTCCTTATAGAGTCTGAGTGTACATTACATCTTCCTATAAGTCTGTTGCTTATTTCATGTACAAATTCAAAAGTATGCTCTCCAAATGTGTTATTAATTTTATATGGTCTATCATAGTAATACTTTGTTACCTATTACCGGATTCCATTTCATGTTTCTTCTTTTTACCTTATGCTCATACCTTTTTCTGCTTTTTAAAGAGATTTCACACCTTCAATCTTACATTTCCCTTGGAATGATAATTCCTGTTCTGAAGCTATAGGGATCGCTAAGTTTGGTATTGAAGGTTAAGGTCTTTCATTTAGCATTAATTCAGTTGGCACAATCCTGTTAGTCTTGGAGTATTGTTTATCATGTCTTAAATTTGTTGTATGTACTGGAACAATGAATTATTTTTTCTAAAACATGTTGTACTTAGATATATACATCTCTTTCATAATATGTTCATATAAATTCCTCGGTGGATAGTAAGCAGCCAAGTGATAAGATTTATCTGCTCTTGGTGCAAAGTTCTGTAAACAGTTTACTTGTAAATATGGTTGCATTATCTCATAGTAATGCCCCATCTTTCCATATTGTCATATGTAATACTTTATGATCTTTGTGAGCCACATCTTGCTGCTTACTCTCCTTTAAGGGCAAATTTTTGTAAATTTAGTGAAAGCACCATACATTACCATAGTGTCTGAAGTTATATGTAGTAACAGGGAGTTCACTGTGTGTATCTATTGTTACAAGTTCATTTCTTTTTCTGCATACTGTTGTTTGTGGTTCTACATCATATTTAATGTTTAAAGGTTTTCCATTTTGGTATTATTTGCATGCTGAGATGTGTGTACTTTTTTCTGTAAATGCTTTATATGCAAGATTTTGCTAATGGCAAGTGCTATTCTTTGACTTCCAGAGTGAGTATGGTTGTAGTGTTCATAAGGCCTGAGCCTGTCTTTGAAGTATCCCCCAGAAGTGTTTAGTATGAGATAAACCAGCTTACAGCTCAGGCTCATGTTGAGATCTGGAATAAACAAACTGCTACCAGTTGGTAGATTAAGCGAGTTTCTCCTGAATTTAACTAGAACTAGATTTAGGGTATTGTTGGCTATCTAACTGGCCACAACATGTTGCGTAGACACTTATGCATAATGGGACTCATAGAAGATCCCATGTGCAGGAAATGTGGGATGGAGTTTTAATTCATGCAATATCATATACTATGTAAACATGCAGCACTCACATCCACCAATGTTTTCCTAGGATCCTTCTTTTTGGAGCCTGAGATGTAAAAAGGACAGACATCAAGGATGTTGTCCATTTTATTCACAGTCAGACCTGTAATTGCCTAGTTTAAGAGCCACAAGGGACCCCAGAGCCTATGTGCAAGTCTCTAGCAAGGCCACTCTTATCGTCCCCATCGTCAAGGTTGTTGTGAAAACTTGTGACTACAATGTTTTACCTTTCCTTTGGAATAATAGCTTTCTTTTATTCTCGTCATATCCATGAAGTTTTTGGATCACATTGTTGCGTATTCTGATGTTTGTTGTTACATCTCTGATGAGGTACTGTTTTTAAACAGTTTACTTAATCCTATGGCTTTGTGTTACATTTTGCTTAAATTCACTTGTTTTGAAAATTCCCTGGAAATTCAATTTCATTATCTTCACATTGTTATATGAATTGGCTAGTGTTTTGGGAATCTGTTGTTCTTTCTGTATCCTTGTAACACGTCATTGAAAGTATTTTCTTTTCCTGTGCCATGTCTTACCTCTTATGTTACTGAAGTAATCTCATGCCTGTAGTGTGAGCTCTTCGAGTTTGTTAGTTTACATCAGACCTGGGGAGTTTGCTCTCATCAGAGTGCAAATAGTCACCCCCTCCTTACCCATTCCACTGTGCTCTGTACATGACAAATAACAGACAGTAAGCAATCAGTGATGTTTCATTGAGGATGGCACATGAGAATACCAGATACAAGTTACACATAGAATGGGAAATTATTTCTACATTTACAATGGCAAAAAGGGCAAATGTTTATTGTGTTCTAAACAGTTGTGCTATGTGAGCCCCATTACATTAGAACTAACTACATTATAGAGCAGTACTCCTCTTAAAACAACAGCGAAACAGGGCTTGTACATGTGAGCAATCCTTTTCTAAACTGAACTTTATTAAATCAGAGAATCAGCAGTAGCTGAGCATGAGTTGCTAATGGGCCATGACATCAAGTTTGATAAGACTCAAGTCCTACACAACATACCTATGACCACACACTGCTGTACCAAGAAGCCATTGAGATTTACAAGCATAAAAACAATTTTAATGTAAAAGAGGAAGAAGCATACATACACAAAGCCTGGATGTCATTGCCAGACAATACAAAACCAAAATGCCAAAAAATCCTACAGGGCAAACTGGGCAAAACAATGGGCAGTTTCCTCAGCCACACAGGGGTTGGCCAATGAGCAACCAATAGGAGATGAGGTTGTCCCTCGCACCTATATATAGTGCAAGCGCTCCACCATGTGCCATTCCAATTGTAAACCAGCCTGGAGTTGCTTCTCTGAAGATGCCCGACGGAGTTAGTGAAACATCAGATGATAATTCATTGACTGGACCATGGCCTACAAGCCTGGAAACTACATTCTATTGGATCAATGCTGGCCATGAAAGCCCAAGCATGTATACTATCAGCTATATTCTCACAATGAGATTTTTTATTTCGTTATTTACAGTTACATTCATTGCAGTACAAGTTTAATTAATTCCATTGAGTTATTCTTAATCATATCTTTGATTTCACTTATTCCTGCCTGAAATTTAATTTGCTCAGATCTAATTTCTTCTATTTTGACATTTATGTCAGCTGCTAACTGGCTTTGTCTTATTTATTTCAGTAGCAAGCTGTTTGTTTTCTAGACATTTCCTTAGCTATTTCGTCCTGTTTTTCACTGATCTCCCTAGTTATATTCTTCTGATCACTGGCCAATTTATTTTGCTTTTCAGCGATCTCTCTAGCTAATATACCCTACTTTTCAGTAATATCCTTAGCAAATTTTTTTTTCTGTTCAGTAGTTATCTCCAGTTTCATCTGTCTCAACAAAGTAATCATGCTCAGATGTTCCTGGTTAACATTACTCTGTTCCGCTCCATCCTAATTACCTATGTTCTCTGTGATACTCATATCTTGTTCTACTTCTCTATGCATTTACTTTGATTTAATTTGTACTACTCTACTTTCTCAGATGCATGCAATGTTAAATTTAACTGTTAGTTTTCTACAAAATAAACAGATTGCAGAGTGTGACTTAAAAGACTTATCAATGTACTTATGTTATGAAATTCTAGATACCACAGATGTCTTCTTTCTCTTCATGTTGTGGTCCCTGGGTTCTGTTGTAGGTCTCTCAATGTTGGGGCGAACCTTGGGCTTCAGATGGTCTTGATGTTCTGAGCATTCTTGAGTTTCTAGATGTTCTAGTAGGCCTTTCTTTTTTAAGTTTTATCATCATCACCATCACTGTTACCATCACCATCACCATCACCATCATCATTTCTTGGTTTATTTAATCTATTTGTTTTTCCAAATCCTATTCATGCAACACTCAGTTATGTGCAATGTATGTAATACATGTTTGTTTAGCATGTGTTTTAGTTTGTCCCATATTCTGGAGCCATGTATGCAGTTGTTTGTGAACATCATTTCTTTTTTTTCTTTTTTTATCTGACTAGCATGACATGTGGCACTGAATTTAAGCATCAGGGTTATTGCTACCTGAATAACTTCATTTAAGGTATCAATTGTAGCATCATTTATTCAGAAAATGATTATTAAATTAATAATCAAGTGTAATTGTATTGCTTATTATATTTTCTCAAAAACTAGTTTTTCATCTTTTAAGAGTTCCTATCTACCTAAACAACTAGCTTTACTTATTTCTTTACTAAGAACTATAAATATATTAAGACATTTCAATCCCAGAAATAAATTCTCTTTCACTTCAATTAACTTTTTTGAAGCTTTGTAACAGTGAATGCAAGTTCTAATGAATGAATGAATGTTATGAGTTGAATTTTGGAAACATGTCCTGTTAATTTACAGTGTAAGTGAAGCAGAAGTGTTCCAAGATTTAACTCATAACATTCATTCTCTTTCACTTATTGTTTTCCTATGTACAAAATCTCAAGAAATCAGATTTTTTTTACACACACATTTCTTGTCTGTATGAAATCTGATTACTGGAAAATTATGTGATACTACATGCTTGACATATCAAAATTTAAAACTCTATATTATTATTTATTATACAGCTTTTAAGATACTGTACTTAATTATGTGCTGGAGTAATTATTATTTACGTTGTAGTTAGTAAAACTCGTGTACTTCTGAACTAAATGCCAATTTTTCTATTCCACACAACTGTATCAGCAGATTAATTACAGTTGGAGCTTATTTCACACAAATGTTTTACTTTTTACTCAGGTACCTTTTCGTCACCTCTGCCATTTGCAAAATTGAACTTCAACATTCTTCTTGACTGTCTTCAGCATCTTGAATCTTCTGCACTGGTATACACATCTGCTTCATACATACAGTTACATGAGCATCTGCCGAAAAGCCTGATGCTTTCCTGTACCCCTACAATGCTAATCCATTGTTGACTTCCTCTGTACCTCAACCAATCAACTGTCTATATTTTTTACATGTTTATATGTTTTTATATTATAAATTATTCATTACTACTCTCATAATTTAATACCTTCTCTGTCCTTAGGAATTTTTTTACATGATCTAATGTTTCTGTAACATAGCAGCTGACTATATTCATTCTTTAAGTAATTTTCATATTACTTCTTTTTCCGTATTTTTTTTTTCACCTTCATATACAGAATTTAAATTACCATGGCATTTAATTGTGTCAAATTAAATACTGTTCCATCACTTTATACTGCTGTTTCTAAATGCAATACAGGAAATTTTGTTGTAGACATTTTTATTTTTCCTGAGTAAAATTCAATTGAGGCACTGTGTCAGAGATAGTGACAAGCCATAAAATCATAATTTTACAGGAGAACGTTTCAAACTTTTGAAGTAATCCTAAAATCAGAATAATTCAAAACACTGCACAATGTTAATACGGTATAATTTCTCATATTTTTAAACAGCTTACACAAGAAAATATTTTGTCTAATTCATTTTTTATTATTTATGTAAAAATATTAGAAGCATATAACTAATTTTAGCTGTAGCTTATGATATTCTCTCTGGAAATACACAATTATTAGATTTCCATTGCTTTATTAGTTTCTTTTCTTCAAATATTACAAGAATAGAGTATAAATTTAAAAATTGTTCATCATCCCTTCCTAAATGTCTTCAACCCCAGATTGGAATCCAAGTATATTTTGTCCAAATTACAAGAACGACTATAATGCCTGGAATACTAAGGCATACTCTCTATGAAATCTCCCAATCTCAAAATGTGTCAAATATAATCTCCTAGTTTAATTTAAAAGGTGAGTTAATTAATAACACTGAACAACACTTACAACATATTTCTCCGGGACGCGTTTCGAAGGTAACTTTCCTCCATTATCAACCGGACAATTTGATAATGGAGGAAAGTTACCTTCGAAACGCGTCCCGGAGAAATATGTTGTAAGTGTTGTTCAGTGTTATTAATTAACTCACCTTTTAAATTAAATTAATTACAACAACACTGTTTTCAAACTTCTATGAAAGAAAGATAATCTCCTAGTTTTGTATTTTATCATAACAGTTCTTCAGTCATTTACATTTTTTTCCCTATGGTGAAAGCCTCAATTTTCTTTTTGGTTTTATCTGAAACATATGACATTTGATTTCTCCTTTTGTTTTTTGATCTACAACATGCTTTCTTTGCTGCATTTCTCTTCCTTGATTTTGCAGTTTTACAACAACTCATTTCATTACTTCTAGATTTTTGTGTCATCTGAAAAGCTTGCAACCGAGATAATCATAAGTCACCTATATTATGCTGTAGTACCTTAAATATTTTAATATCTATATCTACAATAATACGTAATGCACAAAATAATGGATATAGCTGAAGTCAATTTTGTGCACTGCACGTTTCATGTTATTGGTAATAAAGAGCATAATATTTGATTTCCTAGGAGAAAATCTATGCTATGTGAGGTAAAGTTCACTATTCAAGAATGCTTACTTCTCTTACCTGTTCATTTTCTGAGTCTAATTCACTTTCAGATTTAGGGGAGAATCCAATCTTATCTTCATCGCTTTCTACAGATATTTCTGTAAGCTTATTATTCTTTGGAGGCAGAAAATCAAGTCTTTTTTCACTGATACCATAACATGTGTTTTGTGATTATGACTATGAAGTCAAAGAACAAAAGGAGAGAGCAACACCTCCTTGTAATTCTGAATACAACTTGAAGATGGCAGCAATTTAAAACTTTTTAGAGACTTTTGTTGGTGGAGTACAGCATTTTAGCAAAATGTTGATTAATCTTGAAGTGTGGCTTGTGACTATTTTTGATGCAGTGCCTCAGTTATACAGCAGTGCAACAGAACATTGATAACTCGACAACATTTTTATTTTAATCTTTTTTTTTTATTTTTGATTGTTAAACTTGGCTGTAATAAATTCTATAATCTACTATGCGGTACAAACAGTACAGCTAAATTTTAATTAGTGTAAGTATATGACCTACTGCATTCAAAGGGGGCTGGCCGCATACTGACCTTTGATATATAGTGAGAATATCAGTCAGCAGACCATTGTCACAAAATCAAAAGTTTGCTGCTAATCATGTGGATACATAGCACAAACACTTGTTCGGAAGGTCTGAAGGTTTATTGCTTTACCCAGTAGTGATAAGTTAAACTTTTCAGTTACATATTTCTTATTACAGTATCGTTTCTCAGATTACAGACTTACACTTAATGTGTTGAGTTATGTTTGTGCCACTGAAAATGTCGAACGAGATGAGAAAAAAAGGCAGTAGGACAACGTGCCAATGGAATTTAAATTGGATGTGCTAAAGAGACTGGACAAATGGGAGCATATTAATATGTAATACATTTTATGACATCTTATACTTTTCTGTTTCCTATATTGTGTTAGAATATGTTTTTTATGTACTTTACAGTATTATGTTATGAGTTGTGACCCCTTATTCTGTAAAACTAGACATTTATGTAACTTGACACACTTAAGCCACATTGGTTCAGGTTGTTAGGACTCTACTGTATTTTATATAAACTGATTTCAAGCAACTTACAAAATTTAGACTCTATGCTTCCCATATAAGCAGTGGAAAATGTTTAAACACATACCTGAAGCAACTCTTTAGTATCCTGCAGCATTTCCTCAACATCATGATAAGTATCTGCCAGTTTGTTCATTGAGTCTATTAAGTTTTGAATTGCACTGGGTTTGGCACTGAGAGCTGCACATCTGTCCACTAATTCCTGAAAAGAGCAAACATCTATCACAAGGGTTGGCCTGAACTATGAATATTTTATATTTAAATTATGAACCTTATTTTCACTGCAATAAAAGCATATTTTACTAGTTCATCCAAAATATGCTTTTAAATGCTATAAGCATTGTTTTAAATGTATGAAAAGAATAGTTATACACCTTAGCAAATCAAAAATGGTTTGCACTTTTAAGTGTCTTGATATGCACTGGCTGATTTCCAATGTGCAAAATGGATAGTGTAAAGCATTCTTGGATATCCTGAATATCTGGTGTTTGGGCAAAGTTTATATACATCTAACCCATGGCATTGTCAGTGCCACTGTGGTATTGTATGAGTCGGTCTAAGTTTTGTGTGTGAGTGTTAGTGCAATTGTGTCTTACATGAAACAGGCCAGAAGGGAAAGGCTTCTCCCTCCTCAGCGATACACAAGATTAAGGGAATGGGGAATACTGTGATAGCTTGTGGGCACGGCAGGTGAGACATGAGATACAGGGAGGGAGGGAGTGAGAGGCGAGAAAGTGAGAGGGTGACAGAGTGAGAGAAAGAGGGGAGAAGGGAGAGAGACAGGGAACAACTGCAGTTACTGATATAGGAGACATTTGCCTTCCTCACACGAGCTGACCTACATGACATGACATACATTATGACAATAGACATACTTCATCTTGGCAGAATAAGAGTTCTGGGAAAGAGTTTATTTGATCCTCGTAAAGCTGCCCTACTGAGAAATGATCTGCTATACTGGTGCGTGTGACTGAGTTTTGGGTAAAAATGCTCTTTTATATTTCTTAGAATGTGGAGTGCAGATTTTTAATTCCCAAACAATATCAGAGTTAGTTTAATCTACTCTTTTGTATGAGGGGTGTTCAATAAAGGCTAGCACTAATATTCATACAACAATGTATTGTAAAAAAATCACTCATACAGACTTTTGTCCCCCTCAGAATCCTTCCCCCCCTCCCCAATATAATGTACTTGTCCCACCTCTTTTGCCATTCCTGGAAAACATGCAGGAAGCCATTCTTTGATATCCTGTTCAGGGTCACTCCTAAAGCTTTCACTGTTTTAGTCTCGTCAAACCGACGTTCCCTTAAGTTCCTTTCTGGCTGTCGGGCTAAGAAAAAAGTCATATGGAGCTAGGTCAGGACTATAAGGTGGATAGGATACTGTAGAGATATGATTTTGTGCCAGGAATTCGATAACAGCATTAGCAACATGTGGCTTGGCATTGTCATGATGCAGCTTTCACCGTTGAATGAGATTCTTTTGCTTTTTGGCGATGCGATCCTTTACTAATTGCTTCAGGACATTCTTATAGTAATCTGCAGTGACTGTGGTGTATCTTGGAACTGTGTGAGAGGACACCATCCTGGCCTTATTGGTTGACTTCTGTACTCATGATGATATTAGAGCCAATTATCAAACACATTCACTCTCACAGGCTGTCAACAATCAACTGACAGAGCTATCACTGTGCAATTTTCAGTGATTAGCGATTAGAATACATAGTTCAATGGCACATGGACAGATATTGCAAGCAGGCACTTAACAGAAGAAAAAAAAATCTGATGTGCTGCACTCACATAACTTTGTCTACTCTTGTACTAACCATTCTTACAAACTCTTATTCCTATATCTTCTTTGTGTTAGTTGAGATAAACATTTTCAGAAATTATCTTATTGCTTATTTCCACGTAGGTGCAAGGGAAATATGGGAATACAGTAGGCTTTGAGAGAGTCATCTTTTAAAGCTTTCAAATTCCGTTCTCTTTGCTCGGTTAACATATAAAAAATGAATAGCGATGTTCCATTTGACAGAAGTATATGTTCTCCAAAACTTATGCAAATAACAAGGAATATCTAGGAAATGGTTCACTCTACAAAAAAAAATTATTTAGACAAATTGTGTGTTTTAGCGAGATCTACATTTTTTGTCTATCTCTTACGGTTTAACAGTTATGCAAGTCATCCAGAGTAAGTAGGACTTCATGGGCTATAGCCAGAAAATTCAGGATATACATTTCATTTGTCATAAAAATATCTGAAACATATGGCATTTTAATCAAAATCATTACAGCTGTTTTCAAGAAAATCAAAATTTTTAAAAAATTTTTCATGTAAAAGGTAGTTTAGGGTGAAGGAATTTTCTTCAAGCTCTTCCTGTTGCATCCTTGAAAGACATTAAACTTAAATAAAATCTTTGGTTTCTAACTGGCTTTTCGTTTTTGAGTTATGCTGTCCACAGCTTGGCAGACAGACACACACACACACACACAGACCTTTTTCTAAAAATGCTTTTTTTTGGATTCAGGGGGCCTCAAAACATATATTCCCGGTGAAATCTCAACATCAATATTTTGGGTGGAATACAGTACTTCCTCTACTTTACTATACATAGTAGAGAAAGTAAAAAATCAGTGCCAGTCTTTATTGAACATCACTCGTATTAGTAATTTTTGGGGTAGAATGAAATAAATGTTTTGTTTACGAGTTACACAGGAAACAGTTCTGCATACTTGGACATTTAACCCTTAAATGGTAACATCAGAAAATATAGCACTAACATTAACGTCCATCTGGGAGACTAAGATGATAAAATATTGCATTTTATGTCCACCTTAGTGAATGAAAGCTCTGATCTCTAAAACATGTTTCTTTAGCACTCCTTTCCCTGTAAAAGTTACCACATACTTCATTGATGTAAATATTTGTACATGTTACAATAACACATAATATATTTTCATCCAGGAATAACTTCAGAATATCTGTTTTTGTTACACAAGCTTCATTTTTGGGTCGAGGTAAATCTGTAACAATGTTACAAGATCTTGTTATAATATTCGTAGGATATTTACTTTTCCTCCATGCAGTCATTCTATCTTTTCCTGAAAAAAGGATGTCTTTCTAAATTACTCCTTCCTGTGTTTCTAGTTAATTTTGACATTTCTTGTTCTATTTCTGAATCGTAACCACTTTCATGTACACAATCTTAGTTTTCTGAATCAGCAATATCATTGTCAGGATCTTCCTCACTCAGCAAATGCAGCCATTTCAGACATACATCCAGATCTCTGCTTAACTCTGTCCTAGGTTCTTTTACCTTTGATATTTCTTCCACAAACTAAAAGTAAAGAGATATAAATAAGCCCAAAAACACACACATGAACCAAGAAAAGGAATTAAAAACATAAACTTTAATTCCAATTGTAGCAGTAAAACTTACATGATGAGCAGTGTCCTTCAACTATAATGATATTCCATAATGTAATTGGCACAACTAAAAGTCAATAATGGCTGAGGCTAATGGATCGAGAGTTAAAGGATATCGAAAATGGCACAAACGCAATCCAGCCCAGACAGACCGAATAGAGCAGGAAAATCACATGGACAAAGAGTGTCATCTGCATGAATAATGGAGGATAAACTGTGAAGCCTTGAACTCTAAAGCCATACTTTTATAACTTTGTTTGCTTATTTGCTTCCAAACTATTTATCCAATACAATTGTATATTTGTATCAAGAGAGTGGGGTTTTAGTAAGAAATTCATTAAGTTAATCGTAAACAAGTAGAGTGGAAGGCAGTACAGCCCTCATGCTACCTGCCAGCTCTATACACCATGCTGTTAATATTATTGCTATGCTTACTTACTAAAACCCTGCTCCCTGACTTGTACACAATTATTCACAGTTCCCGTATTTTAGCAGGTAAAATAATGCAATATTACCTGTGGCAAAGCATCAGGCTCAGAATGAAGATTTAAATTATCCAGTTGAAGTGAAGTCATGAATGTGACCAACTCTTGATCTTTTTCATCAATCATCAAACCCACTTTTCTTAAAAGTTTCGCCTTCTCTTCACTGAAACAAAATTGAGATAAACCTTAGATAAACACACATACTAGTTGGTTTCTTTAAATACAAAGAAGTTCCTAACCTTGCTAGGAAAAGACTGTATTAAAAAACAAGCACACCTGTACAGAGAAGAAGCTTCATGAGCTTTCATTGGCACCAATCGAGCAAAAATATCTGGTCCTGATACTTCAGGATCATTCACATTGAAAGGAATGCCTTTTACCAAAGAAGCACCTTTCACTTCAGGCAAGGAATCTTTATCGGGCACTTCCTCATGATAGATAAATTCATTATCATTCTTTGCTGCTTTCTTTTTTCCTTCAACCACATCCATTGTGAAGGCTAAGGCTTCATTTACAGCCTGTTAACAAAAAAACAAAAGGTATGTATAAAATAAAATTTAAAATAATAAATACATAAAAAAATTAGAACACTTTGATCATCAAAAATGTACCATCATTAACACAGATGATTTCTTTCACTTTTCTACAAACAATTTTTGTATAAGTTTATTCTTCTATGTTATTGTTAATCCAGTTAAACCATCATTACAGATTTGCTCTTTTTATTGTATGATACAGTAGGTAAAGTGATAATCAGATTTTTAAACAGCGAGTCACTATGTAATAGCTTTGAAATTTGATGCTGCATGACGATGATGGGGGAGAGGGAAGAAAAATGAATAGCAACTAACCAGTTGAGAAAAAGTGTAAGTATTTGAAAATTCAACCAATAACAAGGAGTATCTTGAAAATGGTTAACTCCACAAAAAATGTTATTTCTCATAAATTGTGTGCTTTACCAGTTTTCATGCACTAAGATTTTGTCTATCTCTTGCACTTTACCAGTTGCACAAAAGTCATTCTGA
The DNA here is from genome assembly GCA_030765045.1 of Tenodera sinensis. Lineage (NCBI taxonomy): Eukaryota > Metazoa > Arthropoda > Insecta > Mantodea > Mantidae > Tenodera > Tenodera sinensis. The sequence continues at coordinate 237,085,114 of CM060964.1, forward strand.
ATGAAATGGACTTCACAGACTACACCCAAAAAATTCAAGATATACATTTTGTAATGCAAATATCTTAAACATATGATACTTTAATCAAAACTGTTAAGAGCATCTTTGAGAAAACTGAAAAATGTTCCATGTAAAGAATAATTTGGTGTGAGATTTTGTTGAAAATCTTTGCGTCATTCATTTGGAACAGATAACCAAACCCATGGCGCAACAGCCTTTGGAAGCCAAGGCCTACTAACTGGCCACTGCATAACTCACCTCTGTCCATCACAGGCATCATGAGTGAGGTGCAGTGCTAGAAGATAGGACATGGTCAACACCCTGGTCCCTCCTGGTCAGTATATGTGATCTTTGCAACCAGGGGCCACTACTTTTCAATCAAGTAGCTCCTTAGGGAGCTGAGGCTGAGTGCCCCCCAGAGACACACTCACAAAAACACATACACACACCACCCCACACCCCACACACCACACACCACACACACACACACATTTTGTAAAATAGCCTAATGATTTTGCTAAAAAATAGCATATATTTATGATACATGAAAAATGGCATGTATATCTTACATTCTCTGTGAATAACCTGTCAAGTCCTCTTCACTCTGAATGAATTTTGTTTAACTTTTAAAGCATAAGAGATGAACAAAATCTTAAAACACAAAAAAATATGTTGTTAGCTAATGCTGGATTTCTGACAATAGTCATTAATCCTCTTGCTCTCCAATATTTTTCACTGATGATATTGCAGAGAGCAATAGCAGTAATAGTAACCGCTTTTTAGAGAGCACCATATTTTTACGCTTTGGCGGTCACATCGCTCTCTCACAACCCCCAGAATGTCTGGAGGACAATATATGTATATATATTGTATGTTGTGTTAAGAGTTGCTCTGGAACATCCCCACTTTATTCCTGTTAGACGTTTTAACAGTAAAAGGCGCCTCTCTGCTCTTTGTATTACTTTTCTATTTGTTACAAAAAAATAATATTAAAAAAAAAAAAATATATATATATATATAAATCTAATTAAAATACACAATTTATGCCATATAATCTTTTTATGCCCAGAATATTCTTTATAATTGGCTTGAATTGTCAAATATTGCATATTCCTTCACAACTGTGTTATCACAAACTGTTGTTTAATAAACTGAAAAAAATGTTGATATTTATATACACATTTTGCTCCAACTTACTTGTAATAAAGGAGGATATAAGTGAATTGCTACAAATGAGGCAATCTGATGATGCAATTGAGAAAATTGAGGTGATAGTTAAAAAGGCAGGGTACAGAATGAAACAAAGGAATGTGTATCAAGGTAAGAGAGAGGGATGGATGGTTTGGTGATGAATGTAAAGGGGCCAAGAGGAGGGTGAAACAGGAACTAAGGAGGTGGAAGATACAAGAGAGCCATGAGACAAGGAAAAATGTTATAGTAATGAAATGGGGTTATGGGGAGAGAATAAGTAAAAATTTACTCGAAGCAGCTAATAAAAAGGACACTGATGGAGCTTGGCAAACAATTAGAGGAATGTATAAAAATGTTAAAAGGCAAAATGTTATTAGACCGGAAATATGGTGGAGTCATTTTAAAAATCTTCTGTGTACAGGGACATTAAATGTTGTTGTTTTCTAGTGCCTTGCATCTGGCAATGAAGCCATTAGCATTCGTGCTTTCCAATACTTTTGAACTGTAGTTTCTTCTGATCTTAATGCTTCACAGGTCTTCAAGTGGTCTTCGTTCATTTCTGCTGGATCGTTACACAGGACACATATTGGTGAGGATGAGATACCTATTCTGTAGAGATGACTTGCTAAGCAGTCGTGATTTGTCAATTGTCTGAAGGCTGCAACCGCTGTTTTCCTTGGTCTCTGGGGGATTATATCTGGGTTGGAAAGTAGTGTAATCCATTTTTTATCTTTGGCATTTGTTTCTATTTCTTGTAGGTATGAATGAGAAAAATTTTTAATGATCAAGCGTTTTATTGAGGAATATCAGAAATTGAATTTATATTTTTGTTTTATTGTTGTGCCTTTCTTTGCAAGTGAGTCTGCAGCTTCATTCCCCATGACTCCACAGTGTGCTGGAATCCATTGGAGATGAACAGTCTTATTAACTTTTTGGAGTTGTGTTAACATTTTGTAGCATTCTCTAATTTTTGTTGACTTCTTTGTAGTATTTGAACATATTCCCTGAATTGCAGCTTTAGAATCTGAAAGAATTACTGCCTTGTTAAATTTATTTAAGGGAAGATTTAATAACTGTCGGAGAGCAATGTGTACAGCCTCTATTTCTCCATCATAATTTTTGTGTCTCAGCCAACAGAATGATAAAAGGAAAAATGTGAGCACGTAACTCCAGCTCCAGTAAGGTTTTCCTTGGAGGATCCATCAGTATATATGTGCAGCCATTCTTCTGTGGGATACCTAGTATTGTTTCCAGAGCTAGAAGTTTTTGTATTTCTTTTGGTGTGTCTGATTTACTTATTTCCTCTATTAATTCCAAACTGAAGGTAGGTTGCAATAATTCCATTGGATTTTCTCTTATAAGTAGATTTTCTCTGGTGTTAGGAATGTTCAATTTGGATTTAATCTGTGGTACCTTTTCTAGGAAACTACTATGAGTTTTAAGTATTGAAGGGGGGAAGTTCTCTTCTGTCCATTTAGAGTTTGGCAGTCGTAACATTTTCTCGTGTTGGAGCAATGCTTGTTCTTCTATTTTTGTTGTTATTGATGGGGTCCGTGTTAAGGCAAGCATGGCATCAATAGGTGTGGATTTAACTGCTCCAGTGATTAGGCGAAGAGCCTGATTTTGTATTTGTTTAAGTTTATTGATGTTAGCATTTGCTGCTGTTATTAAAGCTTCAGAACAGTACAAGAGGTTTGGTTTAACATACATGTTGTATGTTGTGTTAAGGACTCTCCTTGAGCAGCCCCATTTAGCACCAGCTAACCTTTTCAGGATTTGCAGTTTCTTTTCAACCTTTTCTGAGATGTTTGTTATATGTTTTTTCCAAGTTAGCTTTCTGTCGAAAGTGATGCCTAAGTATTTGGCATCATCAACTGCTTTAAGTGGTTTACTATTATAATTTATGTTAATATTAACTGGTTTGTATTTTAGTGTAAATAATTCATAATTTGTTTTTTCCACATTGATAGTCATGAGGTTTTTGGAGCTCCATTCATGTACTTTGTTTAGGGCTGTTTCTATTCTGTCTTTAATTAATTCAGGTTTTTTTTGGAGAGCCTGAAGTCCAAATGACTACATCGTCAGCAAATAGAGCAATTTTGGTTTCTAAAGTTTTTATTATTGATGGAAGGTCATTTATATATATGTTAAAGAGTGTTGTGCTCAGAACAGCACCTTGTGGAAGTCCTCGGTGTGTTTGTTTATATTTGGAAATGTATGTATTAAATGTAGACTGCACAGTCTTGACAAAGAGATAACTGTAAATGAAGTGTTGGAAGAAACAAAAAGATTAAAAATAAGAAAGCAGTAGGAATTGATGGGATCCCAGGAGAATTCTGGAAAGCATGGAGAGAGGATAGAGAAAGAAAGAGTGAGTGAGTGAGTGAGTGAGTGAGTGAGTGAGTGAGTGAGTGAGTGAGTGAGTGAGTGAGTGAGTGAGTGAGTGAGTGAGTGAGTGAGTGAGTGAGTGAGTGAGTGAGTGAGTGAGTGAGTGAGTGAGTGAGTGAGTGAGTGAGTGGGGTCTAAGGGCCTGTCGACAAGCTAGAGAAAGAAAGATGTTAGTAAAGATGAATAGCATATTTGAAGGAGGGAGGGTACCATATAGTTGAAGGACAAGTACAATTGTACCGATTTATAAAGGAAAAGGGAGGATTAATGACCCAGTTAACTAAAGGGGGATTAGTTTATTGTCAGCATTAGGAAAGATCTATGTAGGGATTTTCGCAACAAGATTACAATGCTGGATGGAGGAAGAAAATAAATTATCAGATATATGAGTATTAAAAGAGGGAAAGTATATATGGCATTTATCAATTTAGAGAAAGCTTTTGATACCATAGATAGGGAAGCACTATGGGTGAAATTGAGAACGAAAGGAGTAAGTACAAAACTTATTAAAGCAATACAAAATATATATGAATAATAAATTTTGTATTAGGTTGAACGGAAATGAAGTAACAGAGAAAGTTACAAGAAATAAGGAGTTAAGACAGGGATGTAAACTTAGCCCTATACTGTTTAATTTATTTATAGATGATATTCTGGATGAGTTGGATAAAGATAATTTATTTTTGCCTACAGCAAATAACAGAGAAATACCAGGTTTACTTTTTGCAGGTGATTTAGTGGTAAGCTCGATTTCAATTGAAGGATTTTCAAGGGTTATACAAAGTGTACATGAATGCTGCAAAAAGTGAGGTTTGAAAATGAATTATAACAAGTCAAAGTAATGGGTTTTTAAAAGAGGAAGAAGAGGGAGGAAAAGTGGAATGTGGGAGAGGAAGAGCTGAATGCAGTGAGGAAATCTGACCATTTAGGAGAGAGACTGAGTAGCAATGGGAGATGGATGGAACGATCAAAAGATTAATGCTTTAACTAAGGGAAAAATAGCGATGAAAACTATAAGCCTGTGTTTACAAAAGATACCAGGAATACAAACCAACTGGCTGGAAAGAATATATACGATGGTGGTGGAAGCAAAAATGGCCCATGGAATACAGATTTGGGGAAGTGAGAAAGGATGGAATGAGCTAGATAGAATAAATAGATTATTTTACAAACAGGTACTGGGATTACCTTTATCAGCACCAAATGGTGCAGTAATGATGGAAATGGGAAGGTTGAGTAGTAACAGAATAATTGTGGAAAGGATATTAAAATATTGGTATAGAATAAGATTAATGCAAGATAAAAATATTTTGAGGCAGTGTTTAATAATGCAGGAAAGAGCCCCTAATGGGATGTATCGGGCTCAGGGATTGAAGAGAACTCTACAGGAAATTGGCATGGGGAATACATGGGAGGAAAGGGAGCGATTAGCTAGAGGTTTTTGGAAAAAGGCAAGGAATAGGGTGGAGGATATAGGGAGACAGGAATTATTTCAAAGTCTTAGAGAAAAGAAAACTTTAGCATTATATAGTGAACTAAAGGAGCAGTGGGGTAGAGAGAAGTATGTGGATATTCTAACAGGGCAGGAAGAGATGGTTGGATATGGACTAGATTATGTATACAGTTTGTCTAAAATGCTGTGACACTCTGTATGCGCGAGTGAGGGGAAATGCAGAGAAGTGGTAAGAGTGGTGGGGGAGCAAATGACTAGAAGGTTAACAGAACTTGGAGGCAGCCACATATACAAAGCATGAACTTATCACTCTCGCGACAGTTGGAAGACTGACCCCCACTTCCCTTTTATGCAAGTGGACAGCTCAGTGCTATTACACATCTTTGATTTGGGAGTGGGGGAATGCCAGGGCGTTTTGAACAAGCTGTACATAGATTAAGAGGAGTGAGAAAGGGAGTAAGCTTGGATATATGCCCTTTGTGTGGAGAACAGGATAATGATTATCACTATATAATGTGAAGAAACAAGGTTGTGGAGGGAGCAGTTTTTGCCAAAGAAATGGGGAGGAATAATAAAGAGGTTAATAAAATTAAGATAAGTTAAAAAAGGAAGACAATAAATATAAAGCTGTTAGGTGAATTTATGGCAAGAATAAGGGAAGAAAGGTATAGGAAATTAAATAGAAATAATGTGGACCAGGGTGGGCCCAACCATACATAAATAACCACAGAATTAAAAAGTATGGTGGGCCAAAGAATAAAATACACAATGTAGGAAAAATATTGTAAAATGGAAACTAAGGGTATTGTAGATATATTTTTTGTATTTATTTTGTTGTAAGTTGGTTTAATTGTATTGTTTTTGAGCATAAATAAATTTATTCATTCATACTTGTAATAATATTATTCACAGGACCAGTTTTGGAGAGGGTCCTCTACATCGTTCAATTTATTAATATAGTAGTAGAAGTGGTAGTGCTTTAGGGAGCACAACAGCTAAGGTTATTAGTGCCCAAACAGAACATGGCCAAAAATGTTGGGACTAAGACCGTAGGTATAAAATGTTAAAACATTAAAATGCCACCCAGACATTGCCAGAAACTGTAAAAGTAGAGCAAAAAACACAAACACGCACAATGAGGGACAAAACCGAACCATAGGACCAAGTAAAACTAAACAAGATAAAACAGCACATCAAACACATTTGCCCATACCACTAATGTGGATAAAATATAATAAATGCTCTACAGCACTTGAAGTGTCCGCCAGTACCTCAGCAAGGGTAGCTGGCAGACCCAGAAACAGGAAACTGAGTTAAAAAACTGGCAATGAAGTAAAACATGCTACAATGTCAAAGGCTCATTACAATGAGCACAGAGCTGTGCAACGTCTGAGGATAAAGGGTGACTGACTAAAACGGCAATGCCCAATATGCAATCTCACTAAAATCACTTCCTTGCAGCAACAGGTGTATGAGCAAGTCTTCCAGGTGACAGAAAGAGGCTTCACCTCCCTAAGTTTGTTCCCCTGAGCCTCCGTCCATGTGGCCCTCCATTGTGAAATAATACAGGCACGTAAAGATGTACTAAAATCCTCAGAAGGAACATAACAGCTAAAACTACTGGGAACTAAAGCTGCTGCTTTTACAGCGGCATCAGCAGCCTCATTTCCTTGCAGGCCTATATGTCCAGTCACCCATACAAAGTAGGTGCACGTGCCAGCACTGAAAATTGAGTGAAGGCAGTCCTGGACATGCTGCACCAGTGGATGGTAACTGTACAGCATCCATAGGCTCTGAAGGGCACTCACAGAATCGGAGCAAATAACACAACTCTGTAAGGCTTGCCAATGAATATATAACAGAGCCTGGTATATACCAAAAGTTTTGCTGTAAAAATCGAGCACTGCGATAAAAGACAAAATCTAAAACTCTGGCAACCGTGAATAAAAGCACATCCTACTCCTCTGTCATCCTTTGAGACACCAGTGTAAATAAAATTACAGGATTTGGACTGCACCTGAATATCCAAAAAGACAGGACAAAAAACTGAATCTGGCATAAACGACTGGGCAAATCCAGATTGACGTGGGTCTCGGAAAGCAGCCATGGGGGAAATCGTGCTTCTTCTTAGGGAAAGGTTGCTGGTAAATCAAAGTCCAACAGTCAAAGTAGTGAATGAAACCGCCAGGAGGGAGTAGGGCCAGGGAGCTCATTGACTATTGGCAGTCCAAAGTATCATTAAAACACAAAGCAACAGATGGATGTTCCGGCAAACTAAAAAGTCTGCAAGCGTAATTGCAAAGGAGGACGTCGCACCGATAAGGAAGCAGAGGTTCAGCAGCTTCCACAAGAGGGCTGGTAATTAGGCTCGTTGGAAAAGTGCCAATACTCAAACACATACCACTGTGATGAATGGGGCTTAGCCATTTTAAAATCGATGGCTGAGCCCACAAATACATAATACAACTGTAGTCAAGTTTATATCAGACAAGGGAGCGAAAGTCTTAGAAAAATTGTCCAATCAGCCACCAGGAAGTGCCACATAAAATGCCTAAAACACCAAGAGAACATTCACCCCTTCCCTTTAAATATGAGAAGACCAACTGAGCTTTCTTTAAAAAAATCAATCTCAAGAATTGTGTCGCGTCTGCGTAAGGAAGAGCTACTGCCCCAAGATGATTAGTAGGTGACAGAAATGATTTCCACAGCCAGGAGTTGCACAGATGGTTTTCTTGGCAGAGAACTTAAAGGCATTTTCAACACTCCAAGTCAAGAGGTGGTCAAGACACAATTGGAGGTGGTGGTGTGAGAGAGGAGTCCGCCAAGAACTACAATAAAAGGCAAAGTCGTCTGCGAATAACGAAGACGAAATGCCAGAAGGAACGCTGGGACAAAACCGAGTTCACCCGTACCCGAAACTCTATCCCACATAAACTCTTGAATAAAGAGGGGCAATCGACCATGAATGTCCCATCTGTGGAGGGTACGAAGAATTCCATACCTCCAGCAAGTGACATAAGGCTTCTTCAAGTCAAAAAATACATCAACTGTTTAACTCTTCCTCAACAACAAAAAAAAAAAAAAAAAAAAAAAAAAAAAAAAAAAAAAAAAAAAAAAAAAAACACAAACAAACAAACAAACAAACAAAAAAAAACCATCCATAATGTGCATGGATAATGATACTATGTGGTTGAATGTTGAATGAAACCGATGAAAACCGCACTGAATGTTGGACAGCAGATGTTGAGATTCAAGCCACCATGTCAATCACCCGTTGATCATGTGCTGCATCATTTTGCAGATGACACTGGTGAGGGAAACAGATGATAACTGGAAGGTAGGTAGCAATCCTTACCAGGTTATAAAATAGAGAGAATGGTGGCTTTGCACCAAGCAGATGGAAAATTAGAGGTACGCCAGATATGGTTATATATCTGCAAGAGGAAGAGTTTACCAGTCAAAGACAGGCATGTCCAGCATTGTAATGTGAACACTGTCCGGCCTAGGTGCAGGGGATCACGAAGAGGCCAGGGCCCGCTCCAGTTCCAGCATGGTGAAGAAGACGTTATAACACTCGCGATTCAAAGAGTGAAAAGAGACTTCATGCAACTCAACCCAGTTCGTGATGGGCAAAAATTCTGAGTGGTAACGTGATGAGCTGGAAACACCAGCAAAAGCGCTACCCAGAGCATCAGCGATAGCTTTAGGGCCGACCATGGTGCCATTGTTGGTCTGAAGACCAGACACTGTAAAACATGGAACTGTGTTGGCCACACGACGAACCTTGTCCCAAACGACAGCTGGTGGTGTGAAGTGATTAAAGCACTCCTCAAAATGGACCCAGGATGCTCTCTTACCGGTGTATATGATGTGATGAGCATTAGTGCGTATGGCTTGAAGGTGACCAGATTATGAAGGTTTGGGCGGCACCTAAATACCCATAGTGCTGTCCTCCGTGCACAAATTGCCGCCTGGCATTCAACAGTCTACCAAGGGATGGGTAAACGTCTTGGTTGCACGCACAACTGAGGGATAGTTTATTTGGCAGCGGAAATGATCACGGAAGTAAGGCGATCCAACATCTCCAAGCAGGCTGTCGTCAAAAATGGCTAAGGTAGTGTAAAGGTTCTAGTTTGTGCTGTGAATCTGCCAGTTGAGTACACATTACGATGGTACATAGTGTGAAAGTAAGCTGATAAGGCAGGGAAAATGATTGCTCATGAAGGTGTCAGAGACCATGTTCCACTCAAGAAGATGTACAAGCTGTGTAATGTAGACGGACAAGTCCAGGTGAGAGAGAGTACCAGTAGAGTCAGAGAGGAAAGTAGCTTCAGCAGTATTAAGAAGTATAAGCTGCTCATGAGCAAAAAAAACTCTGCAAGGTGTGCCCCCTTACACAGGCCCGAGGTGACCCTTAAGAGGGTGGTGGACGTTAAAATCACCCAACAAAAGGTAGGGTGCTGTGACCTGGGACACGAGATCCAAGAAGTCCGCAATGGTGAAGGGTGAACAAGGTGGCCGATAGACGGAATAGAGTGTGAAAGATAAACCAGGGAGATGAAGGTGACAGCAACAGCTTGCAACGTAGTGGTGAGCATGACAGGCTACTAAAAACCATTGTTGTGAATCAGGAACATGACACTTCCATGTGCAGGAGTACCAGGTGCCGGTGGGAAATTGAATCGCACTGGAAGGAAACCAGGAAAGGTAAAAGGTTCCTGCAAGCAAAATTTGGTCTCTTGCAGGCACAATATGCTGGGTAACAGTGATCGAGTGAGCAGTTCCAGTTCGCCTTATGTGCACGTACACCACGTGTATTCCACTGTACAAGGGACATCCTGAGGTAAATGGGAGAAGCTCTTGTCCATGTTCACTTGACCGTGGCTGTCATTTCAACTTGCCCTTTTGTTTGCATGTAGGACTTGGGCTTTTTGGAGTTCAGTGCAATACCTAGTCCTGGTGATTGACTAGGGGTGGGTTAGCTGAAGCAGAAACCAAAGCAGTGTATTGGAAGTGCACACCCTCCCCAAATTCAGAAAGAAACCGGACTCAGATACGCATCCCTCCACCAACCAGGGTAATCCTTTCCACCGACATGGGTCTCCACGCACGGCCTACACATGGGTGGGTGATTTGACTGACTGACTCCCTCACCAAGAAGAGGAACCCACATCGAGGGAGTCAGCTGGCTCAGGACCCCAGATGCACCAAACCCATACCTACAGTATAGGCCTTTGGGGGGAATTTATTAATATGCTCCACTGTTTTAAACACTTAATTTTCATCAGTTTTATAAATTGTTGTTTGCTCATGGTCATGCAAAGAGAACAGAATTTCAAAGCCTTCAGATAGTGACCTGCTTTTAAAAGGTTTGACCTTTGCTTAAGCCTACTATATGCCTCTTCCACCTCAGTGAAACGTGTAATAAAGCCATTTCTGCAAATTTTTTATCTTAACACAAAGAAACTAGGAGAATAAACCTTTGTAAAAAGAATTTGTAGTATAGTAGATAAAGTCAAGTGACATAACACACAATTTTTTTATCTTTGAAATATATTTCCCACTCTTCAACATCTTTGGACTAAGCCAAGATTTATTAACAGCATCTCAAGAGATATGCTATAATGTCACACTTAAAGGAATCTGCATAACTACAGAACATACAGAACATCTCCAGTTCTGGCAAACAATGGGAATGAACTATGTGTCCATTTCATTTGGCCCAGTACATTTCAGTCAGGTTACCTTATGTATTTGGGTGTGCTGGGGTAATTCAGGGCTCTCATACTGAGGCGCCATGGTTCAATTTTTGGCTATTGTGGCAATTCAAACACACCTCTATCCAGACATTCACATCTGACTAACTCATGTGAAGTATCCCCAGGGCCTATAATTCAGAGTCCATTGTAAAAGCTGTAGATGCTTTCATTGCACTGCCATCCTCATGTCACACTACCATTGGAGGTAATGAACACTGTTCAATGGGTTCTCCCAGCTAATGAATGGGTCTAGTCAACACCTTAGTGTAATTATTCCACTTAACATATATATAAAGTGATATAAACAGTGGAACTTTTCAAATGATTTGTAGAAGTGTTTGAGTCCACCTATTGACACTTTTAGTTTCATGAAATTTATTTTTTATCTGGACACATTTTGAAGACCATCATCTTTATTATTAACAGTTTCTTGACTGATATTTGAAGAGGAGGAATACCACTAGCAGACAACATCCTGAAGTTTACATCCAGCAACTCAGCAGCGCAGTCACAACCACAACAGATTCTTCCTCTTCAAATGCCATTCGAGAAATGGTTGGTAATGAAGACAATAATCTTCAAAACGCGTCCAGATAAAAAGTAAGTTAAGTGAAACTAAAAGAATCTATAGGTCAATTCAAACACTTCTAGAAATCACCTTAGTGTGATGTTACAAAATTGAATCAAGATTACATGCTTTTTGTTCACTGCTTAGATGTGACTGGTGAAACTAGGATTCATCATGGAGCTTTAAGATCTTACAATATGCTGCACTTATTTGTACTGAAATATACTACTTGGCAAAGGGATGGGGCGTATTGACCTTGGTTGTCAAGTGCTGTGATTGCTTATCTTGTTTACTACAACAGCAAAATATCAGTAACTTTGTGTACAGTCAGTAATCCAATGCAAATGAATATCTTGTGCCTGCCTATGTATGAGATATTGTTGCGAAGATATGATTGCATCTGAACACAGTGTACATACACTGTCTCATCATGTATGTGCAATAAGCTCACATAAACAACTTGACAGTTTCACATTCTTTCCGATACACCTCATGGCTTTGCCAGGTAGTACCAAGCTGCTCATGAGCTTCAAGAAAGAAAGACATAGGTTCAGGGATGCAAAAACCATCTGAAGATACACTAGCGACAGAAAGTTTAAACTCACCAAGTGTATTTTGGTTTGCATATTTTGTTATTGATTCCATTAAAATTATTAATTCTGAATTAATATATTATTTTAAATATTTGAAGGCAAGTTACAGTATGTTTCATTACAAGTGGTTTGAACCTTCTCACAATATATTTATATTGCATTTAACTTATGAAATCATATCAATGAATGACTGTAATGTGCTTTTCAATGTTATCATTTGGTGTCATGTTTGTCTTGAATTACATTTTCTGGTGTCATGTTGACATAAACATTTTAGCTTATGTTTATGTCACTCTGGTTACATCCTACTCTGTTATTCATGGAGAAATATTTAGTTTAATGTGTCCCAGAGCTCTTCCTAATGCTTGTAGTGCAATCAGAGTAGTTTCAATAGCCAAGGTGATCAGTTGTGTGACAGCCCAACTGTTAATTACACAGTAAGCATATTAGTATAGCACTAAGTGTTCCAAATAAACAAGAATGGGTAAAAGAGCAAATGTGAGTGCAGAAAAAAGAGCAATGGCATGTGCATACAAAGATGCAGGATGGTCCAACAGAAAAATAACAAATAAACTGAACATTTCCGACTACAGTGCTTGCTTTGCATTGAAGTGCAGAGAAGAAACTGGTTCCCATGCTGACATACCACACAGTGGACGTCCAAGAAAAACATCAGTTGTGGAGGACAACAGAATTATACTTTTGAGCAAATGTGATAGGTGACGTTCAGCTGTGTACATCTGCAGTGCAATAAATACTACCAGAGCAGAGCCAGTATCAGTGTTGACAGTAAAAAGTTGCTATGTGCAGTTTCATTGTTTGGACGTATAACTGAAGATGCCAATGTTAACCTGTCTGCACAAGCTTAAAAGGTTACAGTGGGCCAAAGAGCACCAGAATTGGACCTTAACCCTTTGCGGTGCATAGCGTAGTGAAATGAAAAATGGCCTGCCGTGCACAGCGTAGTAGAACGTAGTAAAGCTTGTTCATCGTTTCATATGGGTTCTGCTTATGCTGACCCCAGCTTTTAGGAGCTGTGTCAGTGTAAACATTCTACTATTGCACTGTTACAGCAATAGCAACGTGAAAGAAACTAATACCAAGCTATAAATAACACTTCTTAGAGCTGAGTGCAGTCGTGTAAGTAAGCAGTTTCCTGACACATTTACAGCTAATTCAGTACCATGGAGGCCGTTCCAAGTACAACACGGGCTTGTAAGTGCCGTAGTGATAAGGTTTTGGTAACAGATGAGGAAATACTTGCAGCAATTTATGAGGAATTAGATCGCAAAAGTAGCTCCGACGAATCTTGGTTTGGCGAGTTAGAGGAAGACAGTGATAAGGAACAAAGTGACAGTGAAGGTGCTGAGGAACAGGTAGCAGAACGGTGACTAAAACTAATGCAAAGCAAACTAAAACTAAATTAGTACCTGCACAGTGGACCTCCAATTTGTCTTTCAATGAGTTAGAAGTATTCTCTTCCCCTGTCGGTGTAAATCATTCTATTCCTCCAGGAAGTCCAGAGATAGATTATTTTGAACTTTTTATAGATTCCAACTTTGGCGGCAAAATTGCATAGGAAACCAATAGATGTGCAGCTCAGATTCAAGCTAAAAATGCAGATCCAAAATGGGAAGAAACAAACTCAAGGGAGATACAGGCCTATTTAGGTATTTTGATATATATGGGGATGGTGGATTTACCTGAAATTAGGGATTACTTTTTGGGGGATTTTTGCGTTTGTCCAATTGTAAGACAAGCAATGACCTTGCTCCGCTTTAAAAAGATATCACAATATCTTCACCTGAATGACGAATCTGCAAAACCACAATTATGGATAGATCCTTATGATTATCTGTATAGAGCACGACCTGCGTTAGATATAATCAAAAAGTTTTCAAACGTCCACAAACCAAATCGCAATCTCTCTGTTGATGAAGCGATGATCGGTTTCAAAGGGCGCTCCTTTTTGAAACAATACATGCCCGCTAAACCTACAAAGTGGGAGATAAAGGCATGGGGTATTGCAGACAGTAAAAGTGGCTATTTACTGACCTGTAAAATCTATCTGGGGAAAAAAGAGGCGAGAAATAGCGATCTTCTGCTTGGAGAACAGGTGGTTTTAGACATGTGTGAGAAATACACAGGATTGTGGCACCACGTCTATTTTAATAATTTTTTTTACTTCCACACGGTTAATGAAATTACTTTTAGAGAACAAGACATATGCGTGTGGTATAACACGTGCCGGAAGGAAAGACTGGCCAAAACAGTTTTCTAAGCCAAAACAATTAAAACTGAAAAGTTGCAAACTGCAACATGAAGGTGTAACTGCAGTAGTTTGGCATGATAACAGGGACATTCTTTTATTATCCACCAATTCCGATCCTAGAACAGATGGAGAGGTGCACAGGAAGAGTGGCAGGGGGAGAGAACAAATAAAAATACCTTGTCCAAATGCAGTGATAAATTACACACGTAATATAGCAGGGATTGATCTCGCGGACCAAAGGAGGGAGTGTTACGGTGTCGGCCGGCCTTAAAAAAAAATGGTGGAAATACTTGTTCCATTTCGTAGTGAATGTTGCCATTGTTAATAGTTTTATAATATATGACATTTCAAACAGACCTGCTTCTACAGCTCATGGCAACAGACTTCTTCACTACAGGCAGAATTTGGTGCGGCAGCTAATCGCAAACAAGCGAGTGGGATTTCAGAGTAGCCTACCTTCTGCTACCCCTGTGCCCAGTTCTCTTCACACCCTCGTAAAAATTCTAGGCCGGGTGAAATCGTGTGCACAGTGTAGTGAAGAAAAGAAAAACACAATCAGGTCATGGCATACAGTCACAGTACAAGTGCAAACAGTGTGACATTGCCTTGTGTAGAACTGGGAGTTTCCTCAGTAATCATCAAGCGAGGGGGGTGGAAATTCAAAACTAACATGGGGTGCACGTACCAAAACATTAATAAGCATAAGTGCATATAGAATATTTTTATTGTGCAACAGAATAGTGTGAATAACATTTTATGAACCAGCTTCAATATCTTCAATATAATAATGGCAGGGATGTAAACTTTTTAAGGGTGAGTACCATAAAATTTTGCAGAAATTATTTTAATTTATCTTAGCTAACTTTAGGATATTTTTGCCTGATGTTAATATTCTAAAGTAGCAAAATTTAATTTCTTTAATATTGTGGAATGTTAAAAATGTGTTACAAAGGGGTGCATATGTTTCCCTTCAACAGGGTTGATTTTTTTCGTTATAAACAGTTGAAATAAAACTTATATTGTATTTACTGCAAACCAATATCAAATAAGTTATTAATTAAACACATTATTTCAGCCAGTAAAAGATACTATAACTATGCAAGTACATAGGTCACTTTTAGTTTAATATCTGTAGTAGCAGTTCAGAATTTAACCTCTTGAGCGATGGCCATTTAAAACGTCCGCGAGCCGAGAACTGCTACCCAATATCCAGCGCAGGGTATTTAAAAGTGCTTCATATATACACAGCTGTATTTTGTGTAAATATTAAGTTATTTTAATGAAACAAAAACTGGTATAAAACTCGTTATATGTAGTATACATGTACATCATCAGCAAAGTTGAGTTGTATTTACAAAACGTTGAAATGGCACTATTTTGTTTCACTGTGGTGAAAAGTTAGCTTTGCTCTGTCGAACGCATCTAATATAAGTTCTCTGAAAGAAACAGTAGTCCATCCATTGTATGTGTGGCTTATGCATCAGCAAAGCAAGGCATAATGTGACATAAAGCACTAGTGTATACGTGGCTTCTGAGTCATCAGAATAGAGCATGATTGCAACTTTTGCTTGTGCGTGTTTCGTAACTTAGTAGACTCTGTTTCTTTCTTTGTTGAAATACATACATATACTTTCCTGCTTGTAGCTTAAGGGAGAAGTGGTATAAAAAGGTATTTTTGCACCAACTGGATATAACCATATACAATTGTTTGGTAATTTGGAGAGCTCTAAACCCACACAAGACAATGACCTACCTGGACTTCTGACTATCAATAGCTCGCAGCCTAATTGAACAATACCACATTGGGGGTAGAAAATCCAGAACCCCTGCACCCCTCAGACTTCAAGGAAAACATTATCCTAAAAGTATACCACCAACAGCAAAGAAGTCCCGCCCATCTTGAAAGTGTTTCGTGTGCCGCAAGAAGGGAATTTGCGAATGTGGAGATGTGCCCTTGTGTGTTATCCCTGTTTTGAGGCATATCACTGCACAAGGAACATATGAAGGTACGCCAGTAAAGTAAATAGACTTTACTTAAATGTTTCATAAAGGGAAAATTAAAATAAGTTGAGTTGGATAAGGGATAAATAAGGGTTGAGTTGGATAAGGGATAAATAAGGCTTAAATGCACAAACGCACAGGACGTGTATACACGCCCATATCGCTCATCTGTCATTTTAAATGGACGTGATTTCACGTCCATATCGCTGAAGAGATTAAAGGGACACAAGTCTGCTGGGAGAACAACTAGCTAATACTGTATGTGCAGCAAAGGGTTAACTGGAAAAGTGTTCTGTGGATGGATGAATCCAAATTTTGAGAAATTTGGTTCAAATTGTCAGCAGTATGTTCACCGTCACCCTGGGGAGAGCATGCCTGAAGCTTGCCTGTCCCACTCTGTGAAACATGGAGGTGAAAGTGTAATAGTGTGGGGGTGCTTCAGGAACAATGAAGCTGAAGACAGTGAAAGTGGATGGTGTTTTGGAGGAAAAAAAAAACAGTAGCATCAGATCCTTTCGTGCCATGCTGTGCCATCTGCTATGAGACTTTTGGACATAGTTTTGTTCTTCAACAAGGTAACAACCCTAAACGCACATCAAAGTTGTGTAAGAACTATGTAAACAGTAAACAAGAGGCAGGATTGCTAAAATCCATGGCCCCCACAATCTTCAGATCCATCCCCAATTGAACTTTTCTGGCAGGAGCTTGACAGGAAAGCAAAACAGATGATCCCTAATGGTGTGGATGAGCTGTGGTAGTGTCTTTTGTAATTCCAGAGGTGTTACAAAAATTGACTGCAAGGATGTCCCAAAAAACATGCTTTACCTAAGCAATTTTTGTGTATTCATAGCATATGCACTGAAGTTTGTTGCAGAATAAAATAAGTATTTGACCTTAATTTTTTTTACAAGTGCAGCACCTAAAAAGGAGTATGTTTAAGCTTTTGTATGTGAGTTTACACTTTCTGTTGCTAGTATAAATAAACAGAAGCAATATTAACAGTGAGGTATTCTTCATGTATTGAATCCCTGAAACTACTGAACCTGCAGGACAACTATATTCAACTAGTAGAAGAAAACAACACATTACCCTTTCTGGATCTCAAAATAACTAGAAATCTACAAAGCATAGTATTTGGAATGCATAGGAAACCATAAAGAAAATAAAGAAAAATGGATGCAACCCAGTCTTACACCAACTAGTTGCCGTCAGAAGTTTGATTCATCATTTGTACAATATCCCATTGAGTAAACACAAGTTTTTGAAAGAGTAAAGGCACGCACAAGAAATAGCAGTGTTAAATGGATTCAACCCGGCCATCATAAGGAACATGTTAAAAAGAAAAGAAAAAAACTCAAGATAATTTCACAAACTACTACAATGACATCATTTGCAAACACAGAAAATTCACCTACCATAACTGGGCTTTTAGGAAGTTTGAATGCATTTTCAAAAAATTAAACGTAAGACTAGCAACTCAAAATAAATTCAGTCTGAAGTACCTACTACACAAGCCACTTAAAAATGCAACCCCCTTAACTTTAAAACCTAGAATTTGTGAGAGCTGGAAAAGAGCTGCTTAGGAAAAACCAAAAGGAATTTGGAACTCAGGCTAAAGGAACACCAGAGAAACTTAAAACTGAAACACACAAAAAGACTGCTGTGTCACACTATTTTTGAATAGTCACAACATTGGCTGCAACATAAATTGTTAAAATCACTTTCTTCTCAGAACTGAATATTTAGGAAAAAAATATACATCCTCAAAAAACCGTAATAAGAGTAGTAAATTTTGAAATCCCAGCACTGAATGAAGTGTTAAAACTTTGCACCCCAAACACCAGATGGCAACAGGACCATAGCAACAGAGGTAGTAGAGGAAGAAGTTTACTTCAGTCGCCCAACAGCTGATGTAGTCTGGTGATGATCTTGAAAATGTTCCAGTTTTTCCAACATTTTATAAGTGAAGGTGAGTGTAATTAAAGTGACTCAAAAAAACCAGGTTCAATACATCTGAAGATAATTTAATACTTGCTATTTATTCAACAACTCCAGAAGGGGGAACTAATAGCATTAATTAACTCAACTGGACATATTTTGTCCACACAACCCCTACACATAAGTTAACCTTACCAATTTGGCTAAAAGCTCAGTTATTAACTACTTGCTATAGAAAACTGCACAGATATTATGAGTCTTAGAATATAAAGATTGCCTTGAAAGTCTGCTGAAGTATGTATATAAATCTGATGTGAAGGGCTTGGCAGTGCTCTTGGGCATGGTCACAAGAGTTCTGCCAGCTGAGTAAGCCAAAGGTATTCAGTTAAAATACCCGCCATGAGATTGAATTTTTCAGATCTGATGAAAATTTCCATCTTTAGCTCACATATTAGTGTGAAAGAAGGATTTCTACATACAGTACCAACAACTGGTACCTGTAGGAATAAGTTCGGTTAGTTTATTAGAACTGGATTCCGGAATATTTACTTGCAACTTCAGCTGAAGACCCATGTTGGCCAGAACTGCTTCATCTTGGCAGCTTCATTGATGTATTTCTTGTCTTACAGATGAATCTGTAAAAGTGGTCTGGTGGGGGAGCACCAAAATTCATCAAGTGCTGGTTCTCAAAGATGTAGATTTTCTACATTTGCGATTCTTATGAATGGCAGTTCTTGCATTTTTTATATTTAATTATTCATATAAGTGTTCAATAATTGTTCTTTCACAATAGCTGTGCTTGTTTACCAAGTTGGAATGTTGAAACAGACTCAAACAACTAATTGCCACAACCTGGACTTACACCGCAGGTTCCTTGTAAGAGGTTAGAATCCTGATTCATCTTATGGTTTCCTGGCATTACTGTTTTCCATAATTTTTCCTCTCTGTCCCCTTAAAAGCAATGATTCTAAAGTATCCGTCAGGAACGAAGGCGGTTACACAGTAGACAATTATCTAATGACATCACAGTCATGTGTTTTCTAGCCAACCAGACGTAGTCTGTTTCAGAGCACTTGTGTGAGAGTATTTGTACAGTGTTATAGTGAAATTAAGTAATTCCGAGCAATAAGTCCACTCCGTTGTGTGATAGTAATTTCATTAACAGTTCCGAAGACGGCAGAAGCAAAAAAACGTTGCGTTATTCACAGTCATGCTGCGGAAATGGTGTATAATGTGTACAAATACTTTCTGAGCAAGATGGGGAAACAGT
The DNA here is from genome assembly GCA_030765045.1 of Tenodera sinensis. Lineage (NCBI taxonomy): Eukaryota > Metazoa > Arthropoda > Insecta > Mantodea > Mantidae > Tenodera > Tenodera sinensis. The sequence goes on from CM060964.1 coordinate 237,104,547, forward strand.
TGCAATGCAGCACTTCCCCTCTTTCCCCTACATGCGTGTTATCTGTCACTTATCACCATCGTTCCTGACTACTCTAGTAATGTTATATCATTTTTGGGATACACTTTATAATTACCAAAGCAAATTATTTATTTTTTATATAACATACCTCTATGTTGTCCATGCCTTTTGAAAGCTTCCTTGCTTCCTCTAGCTTTTCAGAAGCTGCCTGATAGTATGCTACTCTTTCTCCCATTTTTTGTTGTTCTTCTGCCTGTTGACCTTGGTATAAAAGTGATATGCATGAATGGTAGGCTATCTTGAACTTCACATAGCGCTTCCAGTTCTAAAAAACAGATTTAAGGAAAACGAACTTAAGTACAATGGATTTTCAAATAACTTTTTTAAGTCATTACATCTGCATCTAACCAAGCATCTAGAGCTAAATTTGATTTCTCTACATTTGTGATTTTGTAGAAACAGTTGCTTTCAAATGGGGAAAATAAATGATAGGTTTTAATAGGATTCTATAGTTATGCTACTTAAATAGCTAAAATGCCCACCACTGGAATTTAAAGTTTGAAAGTCCAACCAAGATTTCTTCTCTTTTGTATATATGAGAACTACAGCATATATTTCTGATTTTAATATTACATATACTCATTAGCTTTCCAGATGAATAAGAAATAACTTACCTTATATACTTTAGAACCCACAGTATCTGCTATTGAACAATCATCTGAGCCAGTTTGTTCTAGAGTATTAAGTGCAAGGTTATAATAATCCACTATTTGTACAGCGACCTTGGCTGCAGAGAAAAGACAGAAAAAGTTGTTGAAATTTCTATGCTATGCAGCAAATGCAAAGTAACAAAAATGTATGCAAGAGCTACATCAGCAGCTTCCTTTCATGTACATAAAGTACATCATATATTAATGCTAATCTGGAAATGCTTTGGTACCTTATAGTCTTCTACAAATCACTAAATTTCTACACACGATGTTAATGAACCACACAGACATAGTTTAAGAGATTGTAGATGTGTCTGATATAAGCAATCTGAGATAAACAATACATGGGCCAACATTGCCCAGTTCAAACATATAAGTATCATATGCTAGTAAGTCGGTGTTAAAAAAGCTGGATGAAATATTTGTTTAGAATGTCTAAAACTGCTGCACAACTATAAAAATATTAATTTTCCAAGCTCATTATTAGCCTTCTCAAGATTTAATACCAAAAAAAATCTCTCAAATTTCAAACTAACGCTTGACAGTGTGACACTGAACGTTAACTGCCTTCATGCATCATGCAGCCTTTTGTAGAGATGTTTCTGTAACCGCTTGCACGGCTTTATGCATAATGCCAGAAGCAATATCCTAAAGGTCATGTGTTCATTTCCTATCATGTCATTAATGTTTTTAAATTCTACATGAAGAAGTCCTGCCATGTATATTTAGGATGCAAGTCTGATTGACCAGTGTAATAACACTACAATAATTTCCTTGATTTGATTCACTGAGGTTAATATGCTAAGGGTTGTCTCAGAGACAACATGGGGAACATATACATTTTGGAACTTGCTGATATGAACCTTATTTATGGTGAATAAAGAAATAGTACAAGTAGTTTAGCTGCTGCAGCAGCACTGTATAGGGAATGGTATTCCAATAGGTGCCAATCCACATCACTCAACTTTCCAGTCCATCATAGGCATTTGCAAGAGTATAGAACCTTCAAGGTAAACAGGGTTGATACAAGTAAGTGTTCTATAGTGTTATTAATCGACTCACCTTTTTAGTTTAATTTCCACACTTATTTGTTGCAGAACATTGTGCATGTGCGTTTAGAAGATATACCTTTGTATATTAGTTATTGGATATGCCTACATGATGGAGCTTTGTTCCATTTCTCCCTGGCTGTACAAGAGTACTTGAACCAAGTTTTTCCTGTCCAATGGAGGACTCTTAGCAGTAGCTTGAGCATCAAGCTCTCTGGACCTCAATCAAATTAATTTCTTTTTCTGGGTTCACCTCAAGTCTATGGTGTACTTATTAAATCTTGCTTCTAATATGCTCCTTTCCTTTAAATGTAAAATCTCTGTTTCATTTGTAGATATTTTTAAATTGTAAGATTCCAATTTTTCACCTCATACATGTACTTTCATTTGGAGGGCATCCTCTGATTCTACAATAAATACTTGGTCGCCTGCATATAATATAGTGTCCGTTGCTTACTAAAACTATTCTGCCAGTTACTGATGGCATCGTCTATATACACATTAAATAAAATATTCCTACAGCTTCTCCAGAAGATCATTATCGTATTAATGTGCCATCTCATCCAGGCCCCTCTGGAATACAAATGGACTCACCGATAAAAACGTTTTTCCTTCCTCAGTTCTAGAAATAACCAAGTAGCGAGGACCACAACACTCAACTAATGGCGCATTAATCCTCCACCATTGCAAATGTCTCCAATGGCATGCTCACATCCTGGGCGCCACCCCTGCTTAGGTGAGAGTCCTGGCCTGGAGCTTGCTCACCCTAGGGTCTCACCTCCCAATGTATAGACAGAGGGACCCAATCGCCTTCAGGAGTGCATCAGCTCATGCAAAGGCCCCTCCCCGGGACTGACCTTTATCAGTGGATACAACCACAGATCCTACAAGCTAGTTGCTGGGACTTACACAGTTAAGGCACTCAGGGGTCTCCGTCTAGGGGATATGTGAATAGCGACCACAAGGTACCCAAGCTGAACAGAACATTACTTCCACTTACTGGTGTTTTGCTCCTCACTGTAACTTTTCTATCTAACCTTACCTTGGTCATCTCTTGTTCTCTTCCGACCCCAATGCTATTAGGGTTCCCAAGGGCTAGGGAGTCTTTATTTTTCCAACCTCTCCATTTCTCTAATTTCTCTATAAAATAGGCATGTAATACGTCCTCTGATTGGTAATCAGAGGATATGGTCGGTGAATTTATTTTGATAATTCTCCCGGTCAGGTCGGTGAGACCCGTAAACCAACGACAGGTGTGGTCCTCCAGACATTTTGGGGGTTGCGAGAGAGCGATGTGACCGCCAAAACATAAAAATATGGTGCTCTCTAAAAAGCAGTTACTATTACTGCTATTGCTCTCTTCAATATCATTGAAAAATATTGGAGAGCAAGAGGATTTAATGACTTCGTTGTCAGAAATACAGCATTAGCTAACAACATTAAATAAAATTGAGGACAATGGACATCCTTGTTTAACTCCTTGATTTATTTTTAATGTGCAGTTATTAATATTATTAATTTCATTAATTTTTATAGTAGTTTACTATATACATTTCCTTTGTTATTTCTACTAAATGTGCTGGTACTCCTTTCTTTTCCATTATAACCCATAAATCATTCCACGTACACAGTCAAAAGTCTTCTCGCAATCTATGAATAATATATGTGTTTCCAAATTATGTTCATCTTTTTTCTATTATTTGTCGCTGGATATGGATAGTCTATGTATGAACTACTTTTATGAAACCCATTTTGACTTCTAAGAGCAAGGTATCAAGTATAACATTTAAACATTGTGTTACTATTTTAGCAAATATTTTGTATACAGATACTAACAAGCTTATTCCTCTATAATTAGTACAGAGTGATATATTTCCTTTCTTAAATACTGGTTGTATTATCATCTTCCATTCTTCTGGTATGCATTTAATCTTCCAACGTAAATTGATAAAATTCAGGAATCTTAATTTTACTCCCTCTTCCACATATTTAATTAACTCTAAATTAATGTTGCCTATACCTGGGGCTTTACGATTTTTGCTCTGACTTAAAACATTAACTCCTCCACATAATAGGATCAACATTGTCTACATATTCAGAACTATTATTACTATCTTCTCTTTGGAGTTAATCAGTGATGTCTTAAAATAGTTGATCCATTCATTTTCTGTTATTGTGTTTATCATTGCTGTATCTTTCTCTTTTGATTCTTTCATAATTTTATAGGCCATTGCTTGTGCAGCGTGTACATCTGTTTGTATATTGGAGATGTAATAATCCCAAGATTTTCTATATATCTTAATAGCTTCCTTCTTTATTTTTGCACACATTCTTTTATATCCTATATGGTTTTCATCATTAACTGTAAATATTTATAGTAAGTTTGTTTCTTTCCTATTATTAACTGCTGTATTTCTTCATTCCACTTCGGTAATCCTCTTTTCCTGACAATTTTAAACCTTTCTCCCAAAACTCCAAAAGCCGCTTCATAAATTACGCTTTTAGTCTTCCCATTCAAGATTTATATCTATCAGTAAAGTTCCAATATCCAAATTGTCACAGTCTGTTCCAGTATGATCACCTTATACTGGGATCTTGGAGAACACTCACTTTATACACCTTTTTAACTACTTTTTCTTTTTATGTAAAGTGTACACATCTTTGTGGAAGATTTATTGTGGTTATTAATAAACCATGGTCCGAATGGATGTCACATCATCTAAATACATGCTTATCTTTCACTAACGGTGCCACTTTTCTATTGACCACTATATAATTAATTACTGATTTAGTGTCCTTAGTTGCTCAGGTATATTTATGCCTTTATGTCTAAAGAAACTGTGTGTGACTTTTAGTGAGTTAGGCTGTGAGATTTCTCAACTTTCTCCATCTTCATTTAATGTGATTTCCCCATTTGTTCCTATAATGTTACTTAATGGTATATTTCCGATTTGGACATTTAAATCTCTGGCTAATTGTCATATAGTCATTCTTATTAATACTATTGACATTAGCTTGTAATTCTTCATAAATTGTATGGTCTCTTTCTATCCTTCTGGGGCACATATGCCAATTACTAACAGATAGTCCCTACTAATTTTGAACCTTACCCTTACAATGACTATTCTTTCATTTATAAAATTATAATTACTATTATAATGAAAATTGAGTCGGATTGAAACACAAAACATTACTTACATATTATTAAGCCTGACCGGTTTCAATAGCCCAACTTGCTCCCATCATCAGAATTAAACAACTGGTTCTTGTTTTTTAAAATTATTTTATTATTTAACGATGCTGTCAGTTGCCAGGATCACATCAGCGTCGCCGGTGTGCCGGAATTTCGTCCCGCAGGAGTTCTTTTACATGCCAGTAAATCTACTGACATGGAGCTGTCGTTTTTAAGCACACTTAAAAACCATCGGCCTGGGCCAGGTTTGAACCCGCGACCTTGGGATTAGTAGGCCAGCGTCTAACCAACTGAGCCACCCAAACTGGTTCTTGTTGATATTGTTTGATGTATGATTGTTTGAGATGACATCTAGCGGTGAGCCGATAAACTTCCATACAGGGTTTTGTGGAGGCAAATCGAAGTTCATTACGCGGAGCTTGTTTTTTCTTATACTAATTTTTTCCTCAAGTATCCAATTTTGCAGCGTGTTTTGTAGCTTTTACAAGTTTTATGTTTGGTGTAATGTTGTGGTTGGATGTCCAAAAATGGTGTGCAACTGCAGATTTATCCATCTGTTTGTATTTGATGCATCTCATATGTTCTTTCAACCTGGTTTCTAAATTCCTCTTGGCTTTTCCTACATAAATCTGGTCACAATCTGGGCAACTAATTAGACAGATTTCTGCTTTTTTGTTCTGTGGTATCTGGTACTTTGACTTGTTGCACAGTAATTTCTCTATACTGAAATTATTTTGTGGGGCAAGATAATGTATTTTTTTATGATGTTGTGGAATTTGTATATCTCAACTCTCTCAACAAAAAAACAATATGATTTTCAAAAAATTCAGTTACCATCCAAGTAAGCATCAAGTAAGATGTATATGGGCTACATCTTCACATCACACTTGCCGAGAACTTGTTAAGGTTTCTAAAATTCTATGCAGTTGAAGGATTATACAGTTGAAGACTAGTCACAATTTGCCGCAATCTGAGCTTTCTATTCTTCATATTGCACAGCGCTGATTTGAAAGAAGGTTCAGGACGCTGGTGCAGTCACTTTCACTTGTTAAGTATAAATGTTTTGGCATCTTGTTTCTTCACATATTTCGGTGCAATTTGGTGCAATCATTTTTGCTTTCTTTGTGTAAATGTTGTTGTTGTTGTTGTTTTCTAGTGCCTTGCATCTGGCAATGAAGCCATTAGCATTCGTGCTTTCCAATACTTTTGAACTGTTGTTTCTTCTGATCTTAATGCTTCACAGGTCTTCAAGTGTTCTTCATTCATTTCTGCTGGATCGTTACACAGGACACATATTGGTGAGGCTGAGATACCTATTCTGTAGAGATGACTTGCCAAGCAGTCATGATTTGTCAATAATCGGAAGGCTGCAACAGCTGTTTTCCTTGGTCTCTGGGGGATTATATCTGGATTGGAAAGTAGTGTAATCCATTTTTTATCTTTGGCATTTGTTTCTATTTCTTGTAGGTATGAATGACAAAAATTTTTAATGATCAAGCGTTTTATTGAGGAATATGAGAAATTGAATTTAGACTTTTGTTTTATTGTTGTGCCTTTCTTTGCAAGTGAGTCTGCAGCTTCGTTCCCCATGGCTCCACAGTGTGCTGGAATCCATTGGAGATGAACAGTCTTATTAACTTTTTGGAGTTCTTTGTGTAAATGTTTTGGCATCTTATTTCACAAAACGTCGTGGTGCCATTTGGTGCAGTCATTTTTGCTTGCTTTGCATAATGAATGATGAGAACTCTTATATTAAAACTCAGGCCGTGGCCACAGAATAAAGCATATACTTGATTTCTTCAATTAAATTTACAAATTTATGTTACACTTTTTATTGTTATAATTATTATGTTGTTACAATATTTCTTCAATTTTTTAAACATTTCCAAGTAATTGGCATGTCTGAAAGCGTATGATTTACTATTTTTCAGTAAGTTACTGAAAAATGACTTCTATCCTTTGTGAATGCGCTGACCAAGTGCAGTTTGGAAAATTTTTATATGTAACTATAGCAATATCACTCAGTTTTTGTCTTCCTTAATATCTCTTATTCCAACAGAACTGTCCTGATGATGTCATATATTATACGACTTGATGATTGTTTTGGTCATGCCACAAGTAACACTAATTCACATTTCAAAACTCCCTCCTAACATGGTATGATGTAAAACAATTATCAGTTATGTAAAACATGATTGAAATATTAACACAAGGTTAACAATAATGATCATCTCCATAAATTGACAACAGATTAAATGAAAAAAAAGGTATTCAATTAATAAAATCAAGCTGTCAATGATAGGTTTAAATATTCCTTTAAATATATAATATCTGCTTCACCACATCACAATGACTGATTAACATTACAGCAAGAGAAAAGACCACTAAATTATACACCATGATTCAATGATTAATAAAATGGTCAACAGTTTTTACTAAGGGTAAGTTTCACCAACTGATATTAAAAATACTCATTTTTTGGTATTGAATGTAAAGTGGACAAAACTGATAATGGATCAAGTAGACACCTAACAAAAATACTGTTCCCTTCTTGAATCAATTGCTTCTAAAGCCTTCTGGATAAAGCTACAAAAGCTGGCTTTAGAAGTACTAAACATGGCTAAACAGAAAGTGCCAGGAGCATAAAATCTCAAAGTAATTAACACTTGTAGCATAGGAAAAAGACATGTGTCCGCTGATAGTATTCTAATTTCATATTTCCTCTACAACCCTGCTCATGACCACTTTGGATAGTCTGTATCACTTGAAAAATCCCTCTTTTTGCTCTTTTTCAAATTCATTATAACTCGTGGATCTTCTTCAGTTAGGAATGGCATGAAAACATTCCAAGTACAGCTTGGAGTCAACTTGATTTATAGCAGCCATTTTTCACATTCTAACATTTGTTAAATGCCTTAACACAAGAGTGGGGCACTGTTAATTTAACATGAAGTTTAATGTAACATTATGGCTAACGCTGATGAAACAGATTTATGTAAGCTTCAATGTTAAATAACTAACATTGTTCTAAAATTTAACATCTTTATGTACCAAGATTTAAAACAGTGAACTCTGTAAAGCAATAGGGGTAAAACAAATTGGTAAGCTGATAGCTGCTGGACTCTGACCTATTATGGTTGCCTTCCTATTGTCCATCATACTTTTCTCCAAGATGCATTCTTGAGCTTGGGCCAAGCTGAGATGATACATAAACTGCATTACATCTGGAGCAAGATCCACTCCAGCAGGCTGTGGGAACGTATCCTTGAGGTGCTGAAAGAAAAGATACAACATAAATTTAATATTTGACCATTCAAAATAAGTAATAAGTATACCGGGTATGGTTAAATGTGGCCACAATAGTTTTTCCCTTAACTTGAATGTTTATCTTGAAGTTTAATCTTAAGTGAGGATGGAATGTTTAAGAGTTTAAATATAAAATATTTCTTATACATTCTCATAGAAGTAAACAAACTTAAAACTGTGATTTTGGGAGTTTTATTGCTATCCAAAAAGGAATGGGAGAAAATTTGAAGTATAACACTCACAAGGCTTTCTCTAATCATTACCATTTCACAGAAGTTCCAAACATATTACATTAATCATATAAAAAGATATTTTTCTACATACTTTATTAATCATAACAAAGCATTTACTAAGAAATGATTTCAAACTGTGCACTGAAGACTTAGTTACATACAAAAAGCAGAAACTACACTTACTTTCATGATCTGAAGTGAGCAACAAGAAAAGGTAGAACCATGCATTTTTAAACACTGTATGCTGATGACACATCAAAGTAAAATCCAACTTGCAAACAGTTCAACATTAACAACAAATATTTTACAAATTAACTATGATAATAGTTATTTGACACTGGTTGTACATTTTAATGTAAATTTTCCGGTAATTGAATTTTTATCTTGTATGGTTTCCAGTTATGTAAAATGAGAATGAGAATGAGAATGAGTGAGTGAGTGAGTGAGTGAGTGAGTGAGTGAGTGAGTGAGTGAGTGAGTGAGTGAGTAGACAACCAAAAATGCCAAACGGAAAATTAGTACACTAACTTTAAAACCTGAAACAATGGCATACTAAAAAGGGTAAAAGGTGACAGTTAAAACTTTAAAAGGTAAAACATAGAGTTAAAAAACCAGAATTGAAACCTTAAAAGTTAAAACCTCATAAATAAAACTAACAAACAAGTTAAACTTATGTAGGAAACACAATCTGGGCAACGAACCACAGAGCCTTGGCTACAGACACTGGGTTGTCACCCAAAATTGAGGCTAGTGCAGACCCCAGACCAATGCACTGGTGCGCACGAACATCACATCTTCTGCTTGGTGACCACGCAGAAGATGGTAGTGAGTGCTTCGCGTGTGACCTATCCTTAGGCTGGTAAGAATAACTTCAGCCAGCCTGGAATCCCTGCAGGAGGTCAGGCAGGGTTGCACACTGTCTTTAATTGTCCGCAGCTGTTTGCCAGCCAATGCTGCCCAAGACTGCTGCCAGACCAATAGAAGATGATGACGGAAGTACCGCTGAGCATCCGTATAGGGTAAAGTGACGGTGGAAGACTGCAGCAAATGTATGCAGACTTAGCAGCCGCATCTGCAGCTTCATTGCCTGGAATACCCGTATGGCCTGGGGTCCACGTAAAGACGAACTGGTATTCATGTGACAGCAATTGAGAGATGAGTGTCTGAATTTTAAAAATGAGTGTGGATGTGACAAGGACCTGCTGCAGGGTCTGAATAGCACCCAGAGAGTTGGAGCATATTATAAAACCTCCAGGAACTAAGCTGGAAATAAAGAGTAGGCAATAAAATATAGCAAATAGCTCAGCGGTATAAACAGAACTGAAGTCCAAGAGGCGGTATTGGTGTGCTGCACCCTTATATACGAAACTACATCCCATAACACCATCCTACTGGGAATCATCAGTAAATATCAGAGTGTAAGTCTGGTAACGGCCCAGTAGTTCAGTGAAAAGTTTATGAAACACAGACAGGGGGTGGCCACCTTAGCACAGCCCGAAAGCACAAGATCAAACCAGGCACGTTGGAGTTACCAAGGGGGAGAGCGGGGAAGAGAATACAGCTCTACAGCAGGCATTCAGAGGCCATGTGTGGCGAGCAGTTCGTGAAACTGAATACCGCTTGGATGGGATATAGTGCTATTCTGCAGATAATAGTGAGTGAGTTCTGGGCACAATACAGATTTAAAAGAAGGGTGACCAGGGTAAGCTGCCAACCTAGCCACGTAAGACAATAATAAAAACGAGCACTGAATAGACAGTGGAGGTTTGCTAGAATTAACATACAAACACTCAACACAACTAGTGCGGAAAGCTGCAGTAGCTAGACGGATAGCAGTATGGTGGACAGTGTCAATAAGGCAGAGTTTAGGGGCAGACGCCACGTCATACATAAAACTGCCATAGTCCAGTTTGGACTGCACCAGTGAGCAATAAAGCCTCAACATCACAATGTGATCGCCGGCCCAAGATGCCCCAGATAAAACCCTGAGTACCTGAAGTGAACAATCGCAGGAAGCCCGAAGTTGATGAATATGATGCTCACGGGTGAGTTTGCTGTTGAGGTGAAGGCCCAAGAACTTAACATGCAGAACAAACGGTATACGTGTGCCACGCAAATAAAGATCAGGAGGAGGGTGTACATCACAAAGTCGATGAAAGTGGATACATTGCGTTTTCATAGTGGAGGACTGAAACCCAGTGTGAAGGGCCCAGTTGGCGATGAAGGCTATGGTCAGTTGCAGTTGACGCTCGAGATGATCTAGATTATAAGAGCCATAGTAAATCACTAAGTCGTCAACATACAGTGATCTCGGAATTATGCTATGAATAACAGTGGCGATGCTGTTAATTGCCACAGCAAAAGGAGTTACACTGAGAATTCACCCCTGGGGCACACTATTCTCCTGGATCCGTTCTTGTGAGAGCTTGTGGCCAATGCAGACATGAAATCGACAATGTTGTGAAAAGTTAAAAATGAAGATCATTACATGACCATGTAAACCGTAGTCGTGCATATTACAGAGGATACCATAGCGCCATGTAGTGTCATAGGCTTTCTGCAGGTTGAAGAACACCCCCACAACATGCTGCTTCATGAGAAAGGCATTTTGGATGTAAGCCTCCATGCGTGTCACGTTGTTGACACTAGAGCGATGGAGATGAAATCGCATTGAACATTGCTAAGCAGATTATTCATCTCTAGCCAATACACTAAGCAAGTGTTAATCATCCGTTCCAAGGTCTTACAAATGACTCATCAGGCAAACAGGGCGGTAGCTAGAGGGAACTGTCTGTTCTTTCCCGGGCCAACGGACGGGGATGACAATACCCTTGTGCCAGGAAGATGGAAAAACCTGCTGAAGCTAGATACAGTTGTAGATGCTCAGCAGGAAGGAGAGAGCCTCGGGTGGAAGATTAAGCAACATTTGTCGGTGGATGTAATCAGGACCACGAGAAGAGTCCTTTGGAATGTTGTACAGTTCACTAAAGGCACTGTTAAATTGAGGACTATATGCTCTGGAGATTCCTTGATGGGTAGAAAGGCAGTACTGTAACTTTGCGTTTGGCTACTGGCAGCGAAAGAGTCAGCAAGGTCATCGGCAATATCCTGCTCACCAGTGTAAGTGCAGCCCTGTACAGCAAGGCCGGGAATTATCAACTGGCAACACTTGTCATACATACACCGAACAGCAGGCCACACCTGTTGTGCACAACTGCGACTGGAAAGGAAAGAGACGTAAGATTCTCAGGAGCTAAGTTTTGCACTGCGAAGTACAAAACATGCCCTTGCATGAGAGCATTTAAAAGAAATAAAGCTTGCCTTCGTTGGATGCAAGTGGAAAACACGAAGAGCATGCTTGCATGCTTTGATAGCCAAATGGTACTCCTCGGTCCACCAAGGTACAGGAACATGCCGTTGGGTAGATGAACCTCAAGGAATACTGGCATGCGCTGCAACCAAGATAGAGCAGGTAAAATATTCCACCATTTCATCAATGGTGTCAAAACCATTGTCGTGAAGGTGAATGAGGGAAAGAAATTTCCCCCAATCAGCCTTGGAAATAGTTCAATGAGGCTGCCGTGTTGGCAGAAGATGGTGGCCGGTTAGGTGACTGTTAATGAGGTAATGATCACTGCCAAATAAGTCGGACAGTACTGAGCAATCAAGAACAGGTACCAGTGATGGGCTACAAAAAGAAACGTCTAGGGCAGTGTGTGTAACATAGGCAGATGATAGAAAGGTAGGGGCACCAGTGTTTAACAAAAGTAAGTTGGACATATCATAAACATTTGCTACAAGGCACCCACGAGCATCATCAGTGTCGGAGCCCCAAAGGATATTTTTGGCATTGAGATTGCCCAGGAAGAGGAGTGGTGGCAGAATCTGTGCCAAAAGGAATCGCAAGGAAGAAATACTTTGTGTACATAAAACATGGATACTGGTCTTAGATAAACTTTCAGACACACACAACAGTTATAATGAAACCCCGCCTACAGCTAGCCAATCACTACCGTAGCCAGCACAACAATGCCCCGCCCACTCCCACCATATAAAAAACCGTAACAGACATTAACGGTCTTTACTTCCACATCTCTCTCTCTCTCTGCTTCTACATTCAAACTCTGACCAGTGCAGACAGCAGAGCGTGTTACCTTGATGATGCCAAGTGCAGTACTTGGCGAAATGTTGGTATCTACAATGCCTTCTAGACCACGGCCTACAAGCCCGGAAGAACTAAATATATCTAATAGTAAACTGGATGTTTTGCAGTAGACTCCTTACAGCAACTGATTGTAGTTGTATGTCAAACCATAAGGGTACAGATTCCATATATACATCATCAATGACAAGCATCATAGCACCGCCATGTGCCGGACCCCCCTCTTCTGGTGTAACATCACACTGTACTGGGGTGTATCGCCTTAGTTGGAATGCGTCTTGTGGATGCAGCTTAGTCTCTTGCAAACCTGCGACCAAAGGTTCGTTCTAATTGAGGAAAAGCTCAAGCTCTGGTTGTTGTGTTCTAATTCCACATATGTTTCATTGTAGGCTAGCCATGCCAATATTGTGTGGGACAAGTACTCTAAGGTAATTCTATATTACGAGGCCTATTATTGAAGTACCAATAATTTTTTAAAAAAATAATAGAATGTTATTTTCCAAAGACTTTGTTATTGTTCAGAACCTTACACCTTTCACTACGTCTACACTTAGTTACCACCCTTATTTAGCCACTTATCGTAACAACAAACCAGCTTTTGTAAGCCTTTGTCAAAGAGTCATGCCGCCTGTGATAAAAGCCAAGTCTGCGCTTCTTTTTTAACATTATAGTGGTTGAAATGTTTTCCACCAAGGAATTCCTTCAGATGAAGCAACAGATGAAAATCCCTTGGTGCCACATCAGACTGCAGGGAGGACGGTCAAATTTCTCCCAACCAAATGATGTGATCAAATCTTCAGTTTAGGCTGTGTGTGGTTGGGCATTGTCACTCCTTGTTTCCCCATAAACCTCACACAATTAGGCATGAATGTTTACTGACATAGCATTTCTCATATTAAAAAAAACAACGAATTATTGATATGACTTCACAATTGGCGGGTCGTTCGATTGTTTGGAACATTTTGAAATGTTCAAACAATTGGAAAAGAACAATCTGACAGTCGCTTACAGCTGCATTTAGTTTCCAAATGAACAGAGGAAGCGATCACGAATGCTCAAAATTTCGACTGCAGCGGCAATTTACTTAAACGATACTCACTTTAAAGACACATCTCGTACCTTGAAGTAGGTGGTGGTCGATTCAATTTAGCTGTTTTCTTTTGTCTTGGGCTGACACTCTTCTCTAAAGCATTATCCTGCCTCTTTTTCACTGGGGTTCTCGCAGTGTGGGCAGGATCCTCTAGCTCAATGTCCTCTACTAAGGTTGTTCATTTTCCCATAGCGAACTTGGGTTTGAGTGCTTCAAACCAGTTGCTAACCCTTTCAACCCCAACATGTTTTAAACTTAAATTAGAACTTTGATCTTGATATATAATGATAAATTAATGCACTAAAACACATTTTTATGATTTTTGAAAAATTTCCCTAATGGGTTTAAATTTTATGACATGTTGCTTCAGAGCTACACTGGGGTTTCAGGGTAACTTAACCTCTTGAGCGATGGCCATTTAAAACGTCCGCGAGCCGAGAACTACTAGCATTTAAATTGTTAAATGCGCTAAAAGTGCTTCGTATATACACAGCTGTATTTTGTGTAAATATTAAGTTATTTTAATGAAACAAAAACTGGTATAAAACTCGTTATATGCAATATAAATGTATGTCATCAGCAAAGTTGAGTTGTATTTACAAAACGTTGAAATGGCACAATTTTGTTTCACTGTGGTGAAAAGTCAACTTTGCTCTGTCGAACGCATCTAATATAAGTTCTCGGAAGGAAACAGTAAAGAAACACCCATTGTATGTGTGGCTTATGCGTCAGCATACTGTGTAATAAAGCGCTACTGTATGCGTGGTCTCTTGAGTCATCAGAATAGACCAACATTGCAACTTTTGCTTACGCGAGTTTCGTCACTTAGTAGAGTCCGTGTCTTTCTTTGTTGAAATACATACGTATTCTTTCCTGCTTGTAGCTGAAGGGAGAAGTGGTATAAAAAGATATTTTTGCACCAACTGGATATAACCATATACAATTGTTTGGTAATTTGAAGAGCTCTAAACCCACACAGGACAATGACCGACCTTCACTTCCGACTATAAATAGATCACAGCCTAATTGAACAATACCACGTTGGGGGTTGAAAATCCAAAACCTGTGCACCCCTCAGACTTCAAGGAAAACATTATCCTAAAGGATACCAGACAACAGCAAAGAAGTCCCGCCCATCTCCAAAGTGTTTCGTGTGCCGCAAGAAGGGAATTCGCGAATGTGGAGATGTACGTACCCTTGTGTGTTTATCCCTGTTTTGAGGTAATCACTGCAGAACGAACATATTAAGGTAAGCCAATAAAGTATATAGACCACAGGACGTGTATACAAGCCCATATCGCTCATCCGTCATTTTAAATGGACGTGATTTCACGTCGATATCCCTCAAGAGGTTAATAATACGGAACTCAAAATACTAGAAATTTTGTTTTCCCATTTTTTTGTATAACTTTATCATTAAAAACTGAATTGCAGTAATAAAGCAATCATGATATTACTGTATAATCACTGATGATGCTGAAATACATTTATTTATTTTTCAAAGTTTTATATATTCCTTACTTGCACGTTGCCAGTGCACAAATGAAAACTACATTGCACTTAATAGTGCCACACTTAACAGCTCTAGAAATAGCATGTAGATAACAATGGTAGTACTTAAAACAATAAATGGTTATTTAGAATGAAACAAATAAAAAGTTTTTTGTTGGTGTCAAACATAAATTTACTCCGCACTTTCTGCATGTCATTTGTGTGAATCCATTGATGCAGTATTTACATCTCCCTTTTGCTGCATATTCTGGCCAGTGTAGGCATCCAACATAACGAACATCATCAATAGGTCTAACTGCAAACTGTTTCTTTTTTGTTGCTTTTGGTGTGGTTTCCCTTGAGCGTTTTCGTTGTCCTTTTGACTCGCCAGCTTTCATTAGTGCTGTGGCAATATATGCCTGAAACTTAGCTAGGGAGAATTCAGATTTCAAGTTCTTCTGTTGCTGATGTCTTCTGCAGAGGAGTTCAACACTGTACCACTGTTTGATGAGCATACATACTGGATTGCACGTAAAGTAGTTCAAATACATCTTTTGACCAATACAAACAAAAATAATTGTATGGTGTCATCTCATCCTGTGGAGGGAGTGGGATTGTGAACTTCCATGTTGTATCCTCCGCTGTAAAATCAACTTCACGGGAAGTAAATGTCCTTTTCCTTTCTCTAGGGCATGATGCTGCTGTGGATAGCTCTCTAAGTTCATTAGTAGAGTCCTCAGTTTCAACTGGATCTATATCCTGAAAAGTATAAGAAAAACAAACATTATTTTCCACATTTTCCTCTATGAAACATTTGAAAGGGAATATACTGTTCAGCAGTATTCCAAATTATTTATATTTAATACAGTTTTTACCTCTACAAGCTCATTGTCATCTCCAGATTCATTGGTATTCTGCAAATTTTCTTCAGGGATTTGGTTCAGAGTAACCGTTTCATCTTCATCATCAAAATCAAATTCTCTATCCTCTAAATCACTTATATCAGAAGCATTCCCTTCGAGAACTTTCATAAGGTATTCCTATACTTCATCCTGCTTCAAAATACTCTTCTTTTCCGGTTTACCTAAAAAGAAAACAGAATATAAATACAGCCATTCAAAAGTGAGGTTATGGTGTAACACCACCTCTGAACCCCAATGTTGCTCTGGAGCAACGTGTACTTTAATTGCTTGCTTTTGTAATTTAAATTTAAATTGGAAGCCACAACTATGTAAAAGTTGTTAGTTTAATGAAAAATTAAATATATTTGTATATTTGAAATGGTAAATGAGCATTACCTGGCATTTTATAGTGAAATATTTCACCTGCTGCATAGACGATGACTCAGGTGATGCGCATCAGATGATTCTCATACCAGGTGTCAGCACAATTGTGATTATATCTGCCATCTACTGAGTGGAAATTGAAGTATTAGCATGTAGGTTCCCTGGCTTCTTGATATCAGCGGGAAATTGAAATACGGTATTTTAAATTAATTCAAGAAACTGACGTAGCTCTGAAGCAACACTGGTAGCGAAAGGGCTAACAGAGACCAGTGAAGATGAATGATGCTGGTTTGAGTCCACCCGGAAGATTCCCCAGAAGATGTTTGTGGATTCATATATCACTTTGATGTACTGGGATCAGACTTACTATCTTCCTTGAGGAAATCGGTTTTCATATAACTCTTTTTGAACTTCATCAATGAGGCATCATATCTTATGGGCTTGCTAGCCTTTTGTGTTGAGTTTGACATTTTTGTTGGTGATCTAACAGTGGTACTCTTTTCACCTACCGACCTTGTAGACGTTAAAAGAGGTGTGCACGTTGATGTTGAGGGCTTCAGAATAGAGCTACAAGTGTATTTTCTGAAACTCTTGCCCCATTTAAATCACTGGCCCACATTGTGGCCTCTTGCCTCAGTACCGATTCAGCTGCAACTGAGCTATAGGTACTGGAGCTTGGAACAGAGGGCTGGCATATATGCAAGAGTTTCCGAGCTTCTGAGAAGGGCACTTTCTCTCTTACCCATACCTCTTGAATCGCTCTTTCCTCTACAAAAAGGGGGGTAATCTCGAGATCTGGAAGGATGTTCACCTTTGCAGTTTACGCATGCCACAGCTCATGGAATTCATCTCCACAATTAGGGCATGTATCTAGTCTCTTACAAAACTTGGTCGTGTGTCCAAAGTGCTTGCACTTGAAACATCTGAGTGAGTTCGGGATGAAAGGCCTAATTTTGATGGATTCATAACCTGCGTTAATCATTTGCGGGAGATCTACCCGATCAAAGGTCAGGAACAGGGCACAAGTTGGCTTCAATTCACCTCCTTTGCGATGAACCTGGTAAATGTTAGTAATGCCTTGCTCCATAAGATTTTCTTGAACCTCCTCATTGGTTAAACCATGCAATGCACAGGTGTTTATGACACCGCGTGGGGAGTTCAACATCCTGTGCATCTCAACATGTATTGGATAACTTGTTAGCATATTGGCTGTCAGTATTTTAGTTGCCTGGATGGCTGAATGTGCTTCAACACGAGCGTGCCATTATGAGATCTAGTGCACAAATTTACTGAACCAGTAATCTTATCCAGGCCCTTTTGAATTGTAAATGGGGTCACCTATATAAACTTCTTACCTTCCTCAGTTCTATCACTAAGTAGCAAGGACCACAAGACTCGACTATTTCCTTTACACTAAATTTATTATTTGATTTGGGTGTTTTAGGGTGCGCCATGGCGGTTTAATCCTCCACCATTGCAAATGTCCCCAATGGCATGCTCACATCCTGGGTGCCACCCCAGCTTAGGGGAGAGTCCCGGCCTGGATCTTGCTCACCCCAGGGTCATACCTCCCAGTGTATAGACAGAGGGGTCCAGTGGCCTTCAGGAGTGCATCAGATCATGCAATGTCCTCTCCCCAGGAGTAACCTTTATGAGCAGATACGAATACAGGTCCTACATGATAACCAAGGGCTGGGAGTAATGAGGTTACCTAGTCACTCCTTGGATCACCCCACCCACCAACAACCTACGTAAAAGGTATCCCATCAGACTGTGCTCAGAGAGGTATAATTTTGGAGGTCAAACACATATGTGGACCAAAGGTGATTGGGCGTTTAGTATATGCCCTCTCACCCCTTAGAGGGATTCAATCAACAGTATGGTTCAGAATCCCTGGTGCATCAAACCTATGTCTACCATAGTAGGCCTCTGGGGGGCCAAGATCTGTTCCACAATTAGGAGAATTAAAGAAAGACATGTTTAAAATGCTTCTGCATTTGCCCTCCACTGCAATATATCATTGCTGCTTCTTTTTCCATTTTCAATATATTTCTTCCTCACTGAATGCGCTTGGAGATGACATCTTTGCAAAATTTACAAATGGAGCATTGTTCTTTAAAGGCTGATTCACAAACACATAGTAATGGTAACCAGAACAGAAATGAGAATAGGAACGCATATTATCAATCATCATAGTGATAGCAAAGCATAGTTCGATATTGTGCATTGGAAATTCATTTGTTTCTGACCAATGATATATTTTCTGGTTTTATGACTAGAGAGAGCTCTAGCGGCTATTTCATAGCACAGCCACCTTAAATAATTTCTACAGCAAAAAGTCTAATATGCACAATATGAATCTAACATGTACCCTAGGATGAGAAAGTTAAACTTGGCCAAGTCTTCTTTCCCGTTCCTAAGGTCTGGGAAAGTTTCCTATCAATTGTGAATGCTCTCATCTAAACACATGTATTTAAAGTTCCTTGTTCCAGTTATCATTACTGTTACCATAACTGGTGAATGTGAACCAGCCTTAAGATATGGTTTCTTATGCAGTCAGTTCCATCTCTTTATAATTTAGTTCTTTATTAAGCCTATGATTCTCTTGCATAATGATGCACTGCTCTGAAATACTTTCTGAATTATGTCAATGCTCTGAAAAATATGTTAGAAGACCAAATAAAGAATAAAACGCAATGTCCACACTAAACTTACCTGAAAGGCCCAGGCAGCACATTGGAAATGTGTACAGGATAGCTTCATGCCATCTGCTGTAACTCTACTATCTGCAGCACCCAGTTGAGTATGAAGTGCACCAATGTTATACAGAATAGACACCATTTCAAATCGTATATCTGCTAATGTACATGACATGTTACAGTATGCATCTCGCCTGAAAGCAAAATATACATAAAAATTAATGTGGCCCATTTATCAACTATCAGTTACTTAGCTTTTTACTTATTGGCATTTAACTGTTTTTCTGAGCTCTGCAAAGTCCAAACTAAGAAATATCATCACATTTTAAAGCACTAACCTTAGACTAATTATTCCCTCATTTAGTCTGAATCCTCGTAAGCATGCACTTCTTTAATAATATTTTACCTATCATTCTCGACCTATAAAGAAAATCTCATGTGTACAAGAACTTCCTTTGTCCATTACAATCCACAGGTATCCCATATACTAATTCAATTGATTTCATGGCAACCATAATATTATTTGTCAAAATCAGTTTCAAATTAAACAATAGTGTCATCATCTGCATAAAACTGACACCACCCTGAACTATTTATAATTAGTTACAACGTTACACAAGGGAAAAAATACACATATGAGCTGTTATAAACATATATGGGCAATTTTTTAATTTTGAAGGCTTTATACAATACCTATTTCCACAAAAGTTGGGTCAGTGCAAAACATATGAATAACAAAAATATTTATTTGGAGTATGTTTATATCACCTCAATACAATGCATAAACTACATAAACGAAACATTAGGGCATTGGATCACATTTATGATATGCTTAAATAAACATATAGGTGGTTTGAGAGGTAGAACTGGAACTTAAAAATTCAATGCCACAACTGGGATTTGAACCACAGACCTTCCGCGGATCCCAGTTGTGGCATTGAATTTTTAAGTTCCAGTTCTACCTCTCAAACTTTGCCCACACACGGCTACGTACCGAGTAGAAAACACCCAGTCTAGTGTGGGTGTTTTATACTCGGTACGTACTGGTTGTCAGTACTGGTCCCTTCACTCTTGCTAGTCATTCATCCTGAAGATGGGAGAGATGTACACTCCCGAAACGTCGATGTCTTTTCATCACTACCCCTGGCTCGAAGCCCGAGAGCATCTTGAACATGTTCGTTGCCAGGAAAGCTTCAAATCATATTTTACAATGTATTTAGTCACAGGATTTTTTATGGTGAAGGTCATTGACATTTGATGGTAGATTTCATAAATAATTGTATCATTTTTATACGTATTCATAAACTCAACAAGAATTGGTTATTACTGTCTATCTTTACTCACAATCACTGTGCGTCATGATTTGCCTACTGCAAATTCCTCCTGCAGTAAATGAAATATTACATCCTTATCTGCATCTTTCACTATTACCCTACACTCTTCAAAGTCTAGCTTCACTCTCCAATGATACAGAAGATCATAACCTAATCACACATGATTGTATTCTAGGTGGTATTAGTGAAATAAATTCATATTACCATTTGTATTTAACATCAACTGGTATTTGATGCATTCTTTGTTTTCAAACTACTACACTACAGTGCATATTACAAACTGGGAGATATTTTAAACGCCTGTTCGACTGACATTAATATATAAACTATTTCTCTCTGCATACAGATGCTGGCACACAGTTATCTATTACCTTACAAAGTGTGTAATTTACCTCTATTATCGGTACCAAACAAGAAAGGGATTGACAGTTCACGGTGAAAGAGAGGCAACGTTGCCGCTTATCGCCACCATGTGGAGAGCGTGTTAGCATTATGTGTAAGAAGACAGTTGAATTGCGTTTGGAATGTAGAGCAGGTATAATTTAATTTTGTATTCAAAGACAATAGTGAAACAGTGAATCTACATGCAAAGGATAGAACATGCAAGTATAATTACTGTAAAGATTTATGTTAACAAAAGAAACATACCTGTGAAATATTCTAATGAGAAAATGCTGCTGGTATCCGACTTGGTTGTATCATTGCTGTTGTTACTGAAATTACCCGCGGAAATGACACTATTCTATCCTTGCTTCTAAAACTCCATTTTCC
This sequence comes from Tenodera sinensis, assembly GCA_030765045.1. NCBI lineage: Eukaryota > Metazoa > Arthropoda > Insecta > Mantodea > Mantidae > Tenodera > Tenodera sinensis. The sequence goes on from CM060964.1 coordinate 237,125,871, forward strand.
CATGTTGCACTTATTACGCCCTTTATATCAGTAACCGCTTTTTCAGTTTTCAGCTTTTTATTGATGTAGCTTTATTACAGATGACACAGTGAAACCATTGTTGTTTCACACAACGTAACCCTTTACTTCGGCCCAAATTAATTAATCTGGATTACACTAGGAAAAGGGCAAACCAAACAATTTTGCAAACATGTTCTTCAGCAATACCATGGATTGCATAAACCTTTAATTAGGATATGTACCAAACAATTTTATTTCCTTTCAAAGTGAGTAAAGCTTTTCGTTTGGCTACGCTGTCTTTGTCAATATTTTTGGACATAGTTAAATATTCATTAAATGAGTAAGACAATTGCTAATGCTCACAATGTATGCACAGATACACAGATTCACACACATGTAAATACAAGGCAAATAACCACATAAATAGAATGATGCAAAAAAACTTGTCAGCACACAGGCAATCTCTGATACAAATATTGCAAGCTGGAGGGAGGCATTGAATATATTGCAGGGAAAACAGAAGATAAGACGCACAGTTTATGTTAATGCTGGATTGCAGGTCAGGCACATCCTAATCACATGCTAAATATTGACAACTCTGGTTTAGCGTTTACTGTTGCTATGGAAACGTCTTAGCTCTAATTGGTTCTTCTTTTCGTTGCTATGGCAACCACAATAACGCATCCATCCCCTCCCGTTCATTTAGACCTTCACGCCACATGGTAAGCAACTGTCAATCCCCTTCTTGTTTGGTACTGAGTAGTTTTATTTGTGACAGATTTAATAATTCTAGCTGCATACCTGTGTTATATTTGTTGTCGTTGTTGGTTAATGCTGAATTTCTGACAATGAAGTCATTAATCCACTTGCTCTCCAATATTTTCACTGATGGACGTTATATTCTGTTTCGTACCCAAGTTTATACGGTTGTATATATTTACTTGACTCCATGTGTTAGAATTACATGGTTCGAGGTTACAATCAGGAGCCTTGGCATAATCTCGGTTTAGTTTTCCTAAATTCCCATTCAGATTCTCCTTAGAATTATAGTATCACTACCAATCTTTTCTGTTGTATCTTTTGCAGGAGATGCAAGGTTTTCATCTTGTACCCATTGAGGGTTGTCTTATGTTTCTAGTCTCTGAGTTTAATAGTTCCCCCTGGAACCCTGGAAACGTTCTTGGAAACCCATACCTCAAGCATTACTTGCACTGGTGCTGTTGCCCCTTTGAAACATCATGCAATTTACTACTGCATTTCTTCCATACTCATTGTTCTGAGGTGGTGAGAATCAATTGTTTCTCATCCCATCAGTCCGTGGTATTATGTACCGATAGTGCATTTTTGCATTGTTGGAGTTTTGGCTATATCTGTGAGGTATTTGTGTCCCCTTCCCCTCCAGGAATTTTGATTCTGAAAATGTATGGGATTTCTACACCATGTCATGGTTGCTCTCATGACTGTTTCTATTTTCATTACCCAGTCTGTTACTATCACAGTGTGCCCTAGGTGGGCACACCTTTTGCTTGTGCTTTGCCTTTCATTTATTTGAAATGCAGTTAGCAATTTGAACACATCTGAAAAATCCACTGGTTTTGCTGCTGCCAGATTGTTCCTAACATTTTCTGAAAAATGCCACATTACTGTGTAAATAATTTCTCAATCGCTTGTAGGTGGCTCACATTCATGTTTTATTTGCTATATGCATGAAATTCCCAGCCGTTATTAAACTGCCAGGATTATTTGTCTTCGGCTAGTTTGATTCTGATTTGATTTTGAACTGATTGCCCCCAGTAACTTGTTAGGAAAAAATTCATAAACATGCTATAGATTTCCTCTCCAAAATTGCCATACATAACCATTCGGCTGCCCATTTTCTAAGACTTTTTCAGATTGCGCACATCCTCACTTTGTATGGTATTTTTTATTTTAAAATACTCCTCAATCTGTAACAAATTGCTTTGGATAGTTCCCCAGTACATTCTTCACTTATCTATCTGGGTTAGCTTGTTCAAGGAGAACATGCAACATTACTAAGATAAGTGAAGTTTTTAGTTTCTAATTTGTTCTTACTTTAGAATCTTGTTACTTCACTGTTAATAGCTTCAATTTTCCTTATTCCCCAGTACATCATAAAAGATTCGGGCAACAATCTCAGATATTAAGTGCTGGGAGTAGACTCAATGCTACGTGAAAGTTGTGTGCATTTGCGTGGTTTACTTTTGTTTGGAAAAAAGGGTAGCAGCAGTGAACACAAATCTATAGTTAGTCTACCATTTTATGGAGCTAAAAGATTAGTCAAAAAAATTATTGCAAAATATTACTATGAAAGCTCAAAAGATAAAAGATGGGAACTACCAAACATTCAAACAGTAATTCCAGAGTATCCTCGAAAAATGGCAGTTGCAACCTTCAGGTTGATTACAGGACATGATTGTCTGGCAAAACATTTAAACAGAATTGGGATATATCCATCACCACTATGACCTCTATGTAATCTGCAAGAGGAAATGGACCAAGACCACCTTTAAATATGCCCGGCCACTTCTAGGGCCCCATCCATCAGTGAAAAATATTGGAGAGCAAGAGGATTAATGAGTTCATTGTCAGAAATCCAACATCAGCTAACAACAACTTTTGTTTTCAGGATAGATTTCATAAGTCTGGATGAACTGTAATTGTTATAATTTCCTTTCATTATTGAGTACATCCTCATTGTCCACATTGTTATGTACATTTTTAGGTACATGACGAACATGAAATGTGTCCACATGTTTGATTTCTCATTAGACTGACCTACTTCTACTATTATTTCTTTTAATTGTTTACCAGTTTCTTCTTCAATTTTACTTTGGTTATCTGCTACATTAGAAGAAGTCTTGTTATGTACAGATTTCAGTTCTGATAGTATCTAAGATTTCAGCTTTACTGCCACTTCCATAACTACACTATCATCTATATTCTCAGTATTGGATTTTAACTTCTCAATTTCATTATTTACAGTTATATTCACTGTGGTACAATTTTCTCTAATTTCATGGACTTCATTCTTAAACATATTCACTCACTGTATCATCTGAAAATGAATTTGCTCAGATCCAGTTTCTTCTATTTTGAAATTTATATGAGCTGCTAACTGGCTTTGTATATTCTTATTTCAGTAGCAAGTCATTTTTGTTTTCTAGACATTTCCATAGCAATTTTGTGTGCTTTTTAGTAACATCCTTAAGTAATTTATTGGTTAATTTGTCCTGCTTTGCGGACATTTCTTTATGATCATTGGCCAATTTGTTTTGCTTTTCAGTAATGTTCCAAGCTAATTTATACTGCTTTACAGTAATACCCTTACTTATTTGTTCTTGCTTTACATACATTATTTTCTGTTCCATAGATCACTTTTCTGTTCTTAATTCATTTCTGCCATTTCCAGGTTCATCTGTCTCAACAAGGTATTTATGTTCAGATGTTCCTGGCTAACATTACTCTGTTCAGCCCTATCCTGATTATCTATGTTCTCTGTAAGATCCATTTCTTGTCTATTTCTTTACTCATTTTCTTTTATTTAATTTGTAACAGTCAAACAATTCTTAGATGCATGCAATGATAAATTTAATTACTAGTTTTATAAAAATAAACAGACTGCAAACTGTGATTGAAAAGTTTTATCTTGGTACTTATGTTATACAGTTATAGATGACACATATCTTCTTTTTGTTGTGGTCCCTTTATGTCATGGTGATCCTTCGGCTTCAGATGGTCTAGACGTTCTGGACTTCTTGAATTTCTAGACATTCTAGCAGGTTCCTTTTTGAAGTTTTACAATCATTTTCCTTGTTTTTCCAAATCTTATTTGTGCACATGTTGTGTGCCATGTCCAGAATTGGTGGTGGGCTAGCTTTAGAGAATGAGACACATGGCACTGGATTTCGGCAGCAGGGCTATTTATGTTATTGCTGCTTTAATCATAAAGGGTTCTTCATTTAAAACCTAATGAAGCACACAGTTTCACCTCTCCCGTGACCTGGCTGGATTCCCCCACTACCGCTGCCACTGTGCATGTGGGCTAGTATTGTACCGGCCACCAACATGAACAGGCACTTGACTATAGAGCAACGCATTTTTGTGTGCAAAAGTTATTATAAATGGGAATCGCCAAGCCATGTTCACAAAGAGTATATTCAAACGTTCCCTGGTGAAGTGCCTTCTTCCAGATCTACAATTCACGAGATTGTGAAGAAATTCGAAACCAATTGTTCTCTTGTTTCTTAAACAGAATTAGAATAACAAGTCCAGTATTTGAAACAATTATTAACTTATGAACGTATTTTTCAAGTTTTACTTATGTGTGTGATTACGCATTCCAAAAAACCATATTCCCTTTTCCTTTTCTTGAAGTTTCGAAACTGGGTATTGTGCACCTTTCCTCTTGTGTTTTAATCTACATCCTTTAAAGTTCTTGTGTGTGTTTTCTGTGTGTGGACTTGAGCTAGTTTGCATCGCAATTGCGTAGTGTTTTCTGTGTGTATGTTTTTCGGGATTTACAATTCTATAAGCTGTTGTAGTTGCTGAAATCATGCTTTTTGTTTTGTAAATTACATTTCCTATAGCAATTGGTCCTTTACACATTGCATTTTCTATCTCACTGTTTTGATTCATTACTGTAATGCATTCTAGTTTTACATTGCCTAACTTCTTTCTTGACATCACATATGGGTCAATCTTTTGGTTGTACATACATTTCACAATTCTATCATCTGCTGTTTTCTTATCAGTTCTTGTTACCTTTTACCTATATGATATATTATATTTCATTTACCTACATTTTTAGATTCTTCTATATTTGTGTTAGGCACAAGTGTATCATTGCTGTCCATTTTATTTTCTGTGTAATTGCTTACACTTACTAAATCAACTTTGGATTCTGTCAACTCACTTGTTTTTGAGTTATCTACTCCATTTACTATGGCTTCTATTTTGCTTGCTAGGGTATTCTTAGTGTCCCTAATTTCCTTACGTACGTCCTTTAAATTTTTTCCATTGCTATATTTCTATTACATTTTTTTCTACCCTGTTCCATCTCTTTTTTCAAGTCAATTTTAGTTTTTTCTAGCTCTACACTGCCTTGTATTATTTTTCTTCTCAATTCACCCTTGACACCTTTGTGTCAAAAATATTTTATCTTTGTCATCACAATTGATTCCTTTTTATTTTTGTCCCTGACATCCTTATGTCAAAAACACATTATTTTCCGCCGCTATAATTCACTTTTTTAATGACAATCAGTGTCCTCATCTGTCTTTGTTGACAATGCTCTTTGTGGTCAATATAGCCAATGACTATGTTGATTTTCTTTCTTGTTGTATTTTCCAATCTGAACATAATCTTCTATAAGTAAGCCATTAAAAATTATTATTTTCCATCATCTCTACTATTCCTGCTTTACATGTTTGTTGGCAAAGACTATTTGGTCCTTTCTTTGTATGGTTTTAACTTATTTTTATAGTATCTTCCTACCAACTTGCCATTTGTATTCTGTAGCTCATATGTATGGTCGCCCAGCTGTTTTGTTATGACCAGTGGTCTAGTGTACAGTAGTTCCATTTTCTCTTCGTGCAGCCATTATGGTGTCGATGTCAACTGTAAATTGCTGAGATTTTGTGTTGGTCATCTACTCGATTGGGATGAACCTAGTTGTAATTTCCCTGAGTGTTGGTGGCGGTTGTTGTTTCTGTATTCTGTGCAGCATCTGCCCTATCTGGCACATCTTCCTCCTGTTCCTGTTGTCTTATGTTGGCAGTGTTCCATTGGTTTCTGCCCCTTTGGCGTGAACCCCTATTGTATGACAACCTTTGGCTGTTTAAGTATTCCCTACAGAATCGTATGTGATTCACTTGATGGGTACAGTCTCCTGGTCTCCCCCGATCGTATCTATGCGTTCTCTATCTCGATTCACCCCTCGGTATTGTGTCGTTGTACCGCTGTCTTGTGTTCTCCATTCTTTCGCCATGATTATGTGGTTGTGGGAAATGGTGTGCCATTCTCCCTCTGTCATGGGTGCTCCTAGTATTTCTATCTTCTCCTTCATTCTGGTTGTTCGTAGCCGTGCTCCGGTTTAAGATAGGTGAGTTTGGGTGACCGTTCCTATGTCTATGCTCATTAGGCCGACCATTTTGTGTTTCGAAGGCTGTCAGTAATTCTATCATGTCTGCAAAATCTACTGGCCTCGCAACAATTAACCCTGTTCTCACTGTCTCTGGGAAATGTCTTGTTATGCTGGTAATTAGCTCTGCTTCAGACAGGTTAGGGTCTAATAGCTTTCCTTTGTTGGCTATTTTCATAAAATAATTGACTAGTGATAATCCTTTGGTTGGATCATATCTACCTGTTGTTAGCTCTACCCTAGTTTGGTTTTGCTTAGCTGGGCCCCAATACCTTGATAGGAATAGATTTCTGAATGAGCTATATGATTCATGACCAGCTAGTGTTAACCTAAGCCATTCTAATGCCTTGTTTAAGCTTTTCTTGACTACCATCATCCTAAGCCCATTTGGTATCCTTTTCACTTTAAAATACTCTTCCATCTCCTTAACAAAGAGTTTTGGATCGTCTCCCTTCTCCTCGTCAAATGTAGGTGGTGTGATTTCATGTAGTATGCTGTTGGTGTAGCATGTGTTGTGTGTTGTGTCATTGTTTGGTTGTGAACCTCTTTCTCTGTATGGTGAGTCAACATTTTGTACATCATTCAAATAACTCTCATCTTGTACATTACTTACATCTAAATCATCTTGCCTTTGTAGTGCATTCACAACATCATTTACATTAGCCAAACTTTCTTTTCCTTTTTTCATTTCTTCACAAATTGATTTTAAATTATTCTTTATTTCTAAGTGACTTTGTTTCATATCATTTATAACATCCTGTTGCGAATGTACTACATCAGCCATAGTCTTAATTTTAGGAATTAAAATTTGTTCTACAGTTTCATTAATAATGCCTTTCTTTACTACCTCAATCTCTTTCCTCAATTCCTCAGTTATTTCTACTTTTACATTTGTAATCTTACAGTCTACACTTGCATTACATTCTGTTATTTCATCTCTACATCTACCAATTTCTCCTTCTAATACAATCTTATTTTCTCTCATTTCCGATTCAGTTTTTCCCATCCTATCTCCTATGATTTCTATCCTAGCTTCTAAGGCTTCCTTTGTCTCATTTAAGTTTTTATATACTAATTTTAAATTAGTTTCCATTACTTTCATATTTTCTTTACACTCCTGTCTTCCTAATTCCATTTTCTGTTCTAAGTCCTTTCTCACTTCCTCCATTTTCTGACCTATCTCTTCCTTATTCTGTTCTAGTTTCTGGCCTATACTCTGACCTATCTCTTCCTTATTCTGTTCCATTTTCTGATCTAAACTTTGTTCCATGTCCTGTCTCACTCCCTCCATTTTCTGACCTAAACTTTGTTCTAGTCTTTCAAACATGATCATTAATAACCTTTGGTCTTTTCCTATTGCTACCTGTTCCTCACTTTCTGGTTCTATTTGACAACTAGGCCTATCTGCCCCTTCTCCTACTCCTGTTACTAGCTCTTTTCGCGACATTTTAGTTTCTTTATTCAGTTCACTTTGGCTTAAAAGTCCCACTATTTTGCCGCTTCGCAGTAACATAAAAATAAACTGGATGTAAAAGTATAAATTTTTGGTCCTACTTTTTTCTCGTTGATTTGTCCAGTTCCGTGCATCTTCTGGGCAGTTGGCTTCGCTAGATGATCTCTGGTGTTTTCCAGCGTTGATTATCCGTTCATCGATGTTCTGATGTATCGTTGATTATCCGTTGATCTGTGTTCTGATGTAGATCTCAAATGATAGTCTAATGGCGTCTTCTTTCTTTTTGGCGCGAAGATATAGCGTCACTTGGTACTTCGCGTAAGTTCATTTCCCGTAATTTCCATTCCATCCAAAATTCGTGTTCCACGTTGGGCAAGCCATTTGGTGCTGTTTTTGTAACTTTTAATGACGTGTCTTTGAGCTATTGAGATCTTTGTGATCTCAGGGCGTAGTAACGGATGGAATGAAAAATCACATGTTTCTTCACCAGGATGTATTACTTTATTAACACTTTTTCGATATTTTACATTAAATAATTCCTCTTAGCACCGTTCTAAACGATTTAAAACCTTTCCACTTTTTCATTTAGTGGAACTTATGCTTGATGAAAGTCTGGTGAAAGTTCTATGTTCACACTACCTAAATATGTCCTTTCACCTCGATTACACACACGCGAATGAGCTGATTATGGTGTCCTCACGTGACACCGCCTTTTTCGTATACATCCGCGTATGCGTCCATCAAATAGTTCTTTCTTGTTAGGGAAGCGATCCCTAACCATCCTCCCTTACTTTTATTATGGAACACACATAATTCTAATATTTATACATATATATTAAAATCAAATATGGAAAGATTTATGACGTCTTTGGTCAAACTTAGTTGTTCGTAACAATGAACATTATTAACACGTTTTCGCCATTTAACCAACTCATATCAATATCAAAAAACAAATTACACTTTTAACAAATATTCACATAAACGATTTTCTTTTGGGGTCTTCGTATATTCTGTCTCATCTGTTTGATTTCTTGACATACGCCCGTTATTTCTGAGTCCAGGCCAGTCACTTTTTTACCTAAGCCCATTATCTTTGAGTCTAAATCTTGTTTCAATTCTTTCATCATCATTACAATTTGGTTTTCACCCCATTATCGCTACTTCCCTTTCTACTGCTTGCAGTACCTCAACCATTTCCCCTACTGCACCTGCTTCCATTCTTTTTACATTTTCTTTACTCATCGTTGATGGATTAATTACTTTTTCATCCCATAGTTTCCTTAATAAAAATGATCAGAAAGAAAAAGGTTTTGTCATACATTCTGGTGTCTTCTTTTGTTACATTTCCTTTGTTGCAAAGTTCCTAGAGTCCTCGGGTTGGATACTTGGCCGTATTCCTCAGGATGCGTTGAAGATCCAGTCCTGAGATAAGGTCTTCAAATTTATTATCTATTTATGCCAACAAACTTACTGTTGGCATTTTTAAACACACAAGCCGTGTGTGGGCAAAGTTTGAGAGGTAGAACTGGAACTTAAAAATTCAATGCAGCTAGCCCCGTCCCACCAACTGCACTGCCTCAGCAAGCCCCGAGCCAATCAGAGAAGACCCCTTCGTGTATAAATTCCGCATCCCAGACAGTCAACGCCTCAGACGCAACTGTACCTTCACCAAGAAGACTTCGACCACGCCAGTCCACTGCAGTAGTGGACGAAACGTCTGAACCAAGTTACTCCAGCAGACCACAGCAAATTAGCCCGGAAGACTCTTTTAGAATTTCGAACACCGGCCGTGAAAGCCTACGCCTACTCAAAACAACTGTTTGTTCCATTTTGGGATAGCGCTTACAAAGTACTTTGGGACGTGATCTTGTTAGGACATAAATGTATCCAAAAAAAGAAAAACAAAACACATCTGTGAAACCTAATGGATGTATACCATAAAACCAGGGATAAATCTTGCTGAAAAGACAGATAAACTGTCGCTATGTAAATGTTTGAAGCCACAAAATGCTGAATGGCTTACATGTATCCTAAACACGGAATAATGGTGTCCCATATAACATGTCAGATGTTTAAACAGAATCTTAAACCTAAAGATTGTTCAATAATCCGAAGGGTTTTAAAAGTGAAACAATTATAAAACAAAAAACTTGAACAGTATATATTCTATGCAATAACAGAGTTAATTGTGTTTCTATAAATGTCAACATTTGTCTTTCAATCATTATATTTGATACAATGTTATGCCTAAGTATTGTTGTTGTTTTTATGTATAACGATGATGGTGATGAGCTTTTGACTCTTCCGTTATCTCGGGTCGTGGTACTGGATGGAATGAACATACACTCGGATTTAACTTTGGTGAAATATTTTATTCGCGCCTTCTTGTTCACAGTATTTAAATCGTATTACAGTAGTGAGTCTATTATTTCAGTGGATCGACTTCCCTAGCATTGCTGGGATTTAATGTCTAAAAATGTAGCGATATTTCGCTAAAAGTGTTTTCTACCACTTTACACTTCGTCTATTTTACGTCCTTTTATTTAATCGCACACTTCGTATTAACTAACTTATTAAAGTTAACTAATGTCTTACTTATTTTACACAAATTAACGGTCTTTAAACACTTAGTAAATTTACTTTCACTATTTTATGACGCGTACACATAAAAATACGTCCATCTTCTCCAAACACATAGACGCTAATGACTAGACAATTGGCGATGCATTACACTTCCTTTAGTGTACATCCGCGTATGCGTCCATAAAATAGTTCCAGCATTGTTAGGGAAGCGATCCTTAGCCATTCTCCCCTCGCTTTCAACACTGAACACATATAATTCCTTTATTTATACATATATAATAAAATTAAATATGGAAATATTTATGATGTCTTTAAACAAACTTAATTGTTTGTAACAATGAACATTAGTAACACATTATCGTCATTTAACCAACTCATACCAACATCAAAAACAAATTACACTCTTAACAAATATTCACATAAACGATTTTCTTTTGGGATCTTTTAATATTCTGTCTCAGTATTAAACATTTATATATTCTTGGTAATAAATCTCTCAGTGAATTGGTGTTTTTAAACAATTCCTACACTTGACATTTATCTCAACATGTCATTTTTCCACTAACGCTCTTGTTGCAGCCAGGTATTCAATTATTCCCTTGTCTGTATTTCTCCCAACACAATACATTTCAACAACTTCCCATCCTTGTAGCACCATCTCATTTTCCCTTCATTATCTGTCATTTCATCCATGGACCAGACGTCTCTCCTCTCCTGAGCCCCAATAAGGATAAGGTTGAATCTTTGACTCCTATCCTCTATTCTTTCCATTCTCCTTTTCACATCCTCTACTTCTTGCCTTAGCCTTGCACCTCAACTCCAATGTCTTCTTTAAGGTCTTTGGCTATTGTATTCAGCTCATATCATATCCATTGTTCCACATCTTCCATTCTATTCAATTTTTCCATTAAATTTTCTATCATCTGCATCTCAATAGGTCCAGGATTTAATTCTGTATCACCTATTATTATAAGTACTAATACGAGAGTTCCAGTAATCAAAATGTTCATTTTTTCACCAAATATGCAACCTGTTCTTTAAAATTTCATTCCTCTAAACATACCAATTTATAAGCTACACATTATAATGTTCACTCCTATATCTGCTTAGGCCTCTCTTCCACTAAACTCTAAAGAGCTCGCTGCAAACACAACCTTGCTCTTTTCCTATCAGCTTAGCACTTCCCGAGTCTATTTAGCTAGTAATGATTGAAACCCACCACTATAGTCAATGAGTTGTTTCTCAAGTGAAAGCCCTTGATATACACTATACACACCACACACACACACACACACACACATACATACACCCACATGCTAATTGTATATATTAATTATATTCTGCATTAGGACAATGCAGTACTGCATATCTCAAGAATTATGTAGAAGACCTCATAGAACAATGGAATTCGCATCAACTAAGCTTGATCGACAAACATGCAAAAACAAAATAATTTACTATATGTATGAGATTTATTTGTGGGAAGAGTTTATTGCATACCATGTGAAAGAAACAGCAGCTGCACCATCTTTAGCCATAGGAAATCTGCTCTGCAAAAAATGAAGTTGGCAATAGTAGCGCTTCAGCGCGGAACAGCCAGTAACATCACGTACAGCACAAATCGCCATTGCTCTCTGTCCTTCCAAAGTATGGATTTCATTTGTATACATTTCTGGATCCTCGTGGTATACATCACGAATATACTGTAAATAAAATAGAATGTGCTGTTTAGAAAAAGTATACATAAATTATCCTAGTGTAAAAGGTACGCATTTTACTTTTTGCACTTTCATTTCAGTTGGAGCAATGATATAGAAAATATCCAGTGAAGTTTGTTGACAAGTAAAGACATATTGTGCACTCACAAGGCTCAGTTTGTTAATCTTGTATTACCTGTTTTATATTTAGTAAATGACAAAAGTCCAATAAAATTATGTTCCTGGGTTTATTGGCCGTGGTCCAGTCGATGTGTAAATGCCTGACGTTTCGCCCACCATTCCAACGAGTATCAGACAACATCCACAAGAATCAATTGGACAATTCTGATGATGGGAGCAATTAAAGCTCTTAAAACCAGTCAAGATAAATATTTACATGTAAGGATGTTAAGTGTTTCAATGCCGATTCAATTTTTATAATAAAGTACATCCCTCATTCAACTTATATCTGTCTGTTTTAGGTGTTTCACAAGGAACACAAGAATTTCCTACATATTACCATGTTTATACTTGTGAAATATGAATGCACATACACAAGTTTTTAACAACACATATCCAGTACACTAACCTTATACAATAATTCCTAAAATATTAACTTCTATTTATTTATTCATTATTGAGACCTCCACAAGCTACACACCTCTTTTTCAAGGATGTGCAAGACCAGCTTTAAAAATCATCTTTTTGTCTACAATACAGATCGTATCTATGAGACAATAGAATACAATGGCATCCTAATTGAAATTCAAACCACATACTCTATTTTCAAACAGAAAAATAAGTACTAGTATCAGTAGTATTAGTAGTAACTACAGTAATAAAAAAATTAAACAAATAAAAATATGAATATAAATCATAACAGAGATATAAGAACAATAAAAATTGTATCCCTCTTAAAATGACATTTGAATTTCTAATTTCAATGGGAATCTCATATTTTATTAGCTTATGCTTTTACACCAGTTGTTCCATAACTTTTCGTTTTAAAACAATCTAAAGGTTGGTTCATATTAACCAGTAATGTTAACCAGAATAGTAAGGAACGCAGCGCTTAACATTCTAGTTCACAACAGCCTGTTAATGAGAACAGGAAGGCATATTATTAATCAGTTTATCAAGAGAAAGTGGAAGTCCATATTGCACATTGGGAATTCACTTGTTTCTAACTGACCAAGTGACAAGAGGGAGCTCTAGCAGCTCTTTTATGGTATGGCCACCTTGATTCATTTCTACAGCAAAAAGTCTAATATGCACAATCTGAATCTAACATGCCATACCCGGTAACAAGAATGAGAAAGTTAAAACTTGGCCAAGTCTTGCATCCTGTTCCCGGGAGCCAGGAAGGCTTCCCGTCAGTTGTGAACACTCCCATATGTATTTAAACTTTCCCACTCTGGTTATTGTTCCTGCTACTAGTGGTTGTGAACCTGTGTTAATAATCTCAGATCTCTGCAATCTAAGCATTGAGTACAATACTTCAGCTTTTATCCATTCTAAAAGCATAATAGTACAATCAAGTTTAAATTTTATGAGATTTCATTTACTAGTGAGACACAGATTCACTTTTACTTCCTCTACTACGTATAGTAAGCAGAGGAAGTATCATATTCCACTAAAAAATTCCATGCCTAGATTTCACAGGAAATATATGTTTCGAGGCCCACTGAATCTAAAAAAAAGGCATTTTTTAGAAAAATGTGTGTGTCAGTCTGTGAACAGCATAACTCAAAAACGAAAAGTCAGTTAAAAACCTAAGTTGGTATTCAAGTCTTTTAAGGATGTGACACGAAGATTTTTAAGAAAATTTCTCCATCCTATGCTACTTTTACATGGAAAATTTTGATTTTCTCAAAAATGGCTCTAATGATTTTGATTAAAATATCATACATTTAAGATATTTTTATGGCACATGAAATGTATATTTTGAATTTTCTGGCTATAACCTACGTAGTCCTGTTTCCTCTTGATAACTTTTGAGTAACCCATGAACAGTAAGAGATACACCAGATCTTACTATACAACAAATGTAGATCTTGTTAAAACACACAATTGATGTCCAGATGAACTTTTTTGTGGAGTGAACCATATCAGAGATATTCTGTTATTTGTGTGAGTTTTGGAATACCTAAACTTTTGTCCAATGGAAGATAGTTATTCAATTTTTTATATCTTAGCCATGTTTGTAAAGTCTCTAAAGCTGTGGTATGCAACCCTGAGGGGCAAGTGAGGAGAGAGAAATTTGGGGGTGTGGCTTCATTAATATAAAGCTATATGATGTGTATACACATAGCAGAAATGATGTACAAACAATTGCTAGGTCCAAGACAGTGCTGCCTGGACCACACCAAAGCAAGCAGCCTTAGGAGGGCAAAATGAGTTTCAGCCATTCTTTTGTCTTACTCCCCCAACAATCTATTTGCTATTAACTGAATCTCTTTAATCCCCATCTACTTGAAGTTTTGCTTTAGAATCTGTATGACACATACGCTGAATACAGTTTCTCTACAACATACAATGTATATATAAAGCCATTATTTACTTACTGCAGCGAAGTTCTTGTAACAGCAAACACAAAAAAGATTTAAATCTTTCAAAACCAAAGTCTGAGATTAATTACAGGTGCTATCAAAACCACACCAATAGCAGCTATGGAAATACTAACCAACCAATACCCCATTGAATATGAAATAGAAAAAGTGGCTCTTATTCAACACAAAAAGTTGATCAGACTCCCATTCAATACATGGCACAAGAGAAATTTTACACATACACTAAAGACTCAGGAGAGCTTTCTTTCCAAAATTCAAGACATCAAGAAGAATGTATACCTTCCTAATTCAAAGGAAAACTTCATATCTAAAGTCAATCTGACACAAACATTAGACATCACATATTATTTACACCTGACAGAAGAAGTTAAGAAAAGTGATACTCCAACTAGTGTTCTAAAATTATTGGCATTAGAGACAATCCATACTAGATTTCCAGAACACGAATGGCTGCATATTTATACTGATGGATCATTAATATCAAACCAAGATGGAGCAGGTGCTGGAGTCACATGTCACCTCTTTTCCTATTACAAATCTTTAAGTTATGGAACTACGAACTTTGATGGAGAAGTTGAAGCAATTCGAATGGCCCTACAAAATTTTTTGTACAGAATTTCACATTTTCAGCAAGCAGTTATTCTCTCAGATTCCAGGGCAGCAGTTATAGCAGTTACTTCCAAGTTGTCACCAAAAAACCAAACAATTATAGAATGTTGGAAAATCCTTACCCATCTATCAGCGCTTCAAAAACACCTAGTCTTCCAATGGATACCAGCTCACTGTGGACTGAGTGGTAATGAGAAAACTGATTTTCTTGCAAAAAAGGGTACCGGCAATGTGCAGAAATCTATAGTTAATCTACCATTTTATGCAGCTAAAAGATTAGTCAACTCTGAATTCAAAAAAATTATTGAAAAATATTACTATGAAAAATCAAAAAATAAAAGATGGGAACTACCAAACATTCAAACAGTAATTCCTGAGTATCCTCGAAAAACAGCAGTTGCAACCTTCAGGTTGATTACAGGACATGATTGTCTGGCAAAACATTTAAACAGAATTGGGATATATTCTTCACCACTCTGTCCTCTATGTGATCTGCAAGAGGAAATGGATCGAGACCACCTTCAAATATGCCCGGCCACTTCTAATGCCCCATCCATCAGTGAAAAATATTGGAGAGCAAGAGGATTAATGACTTCATTGTCAGAAATCCAGCGTTAGCTAACAACAACAGTTTCTCTACTCTGAAGAGAATAACAACATTTTAAGGCAGCACAATGACTCAGTACAGATTTTCTATTCTTGCATACTTTCTGTGATACCTGATTTCAATCAAAGGGCAATTGAAAATTTTGCTAACAGAAAGGATGATAGATTTTATCTTCAAACACGTGAGTTTAATTTTTAAATGAAACCTCACAGTTTGGAAACCATTTATTATTGTACTTGGATAATGTATAGCATTGACCAAAACCCAATTTTCGTTACAAATACTTAAGTTAGGGAATGTTGGGTGCATCAATACATTATTGTTTTAAGATCATTGTATTGCCTCCTGAAACTTTTAAAAACATGCAAATAACCTTTCTTCAAACCTCATTAGAAAGCAGACAACCTATAGCAATGGCACATAGAAGGGACGTAAGCGAGGTAGGGTAAGGCGGAGAAAGTGGTATTGCCAAAATATGAAATGCAGGAACTATGTCAGCAACATATGTAGGGAATGGTACACATGCTTCTGTGTCAAGGTCGATGTTGGCAACATCTGGACAGGAGAGGAAAGCTCCAATGATGCCTTGGGTGAAGCACATATAGATAATTCTGTCACTTTCTGCACCTTGCCTCAATAAAGGCAGTTCACACACATTTACATAAATAAATTTCCCTCAGAGGTCCCCATCTAGGGGATATGTGGATGGCGACCACAAGGTACCCCAGCTGAGCAGAACATTACTTCCACTTACTGGCATTTTGCTCCTCACTGTATCTTTTCTATCTTACCTTACCTGGGTCATCTCTTGTTCCCTTCCGACGCTGATGCTATTAGAGTACCCGAGGGCTAGGGAGTCTTTATTTTTCTAGCCTTTCCATTTCTCTAATTTTTCTATAACCTCTTAACCCCTAACATGCTGACCTGTCAAGGCATGTAATGCGTCCTCTGATTGGTAATCAGAGGATATGGTCAGTGAATTTATTTTGATAATTCTCCCGGTCAGATCAGTGAGGCTCGTAAACCAATGACAGGTGTGGCCCTCCAAACATTCTGGGGGTTGTGAGAGTGACTGCCAAAACGTAAAAATATGGTACTCTCTAAAAAGCAGTTACTTTTACTGCTAATTATCTCGAATATATTTATGAAATATGACTCGAGGGGTAAAATATTCCGGAGTTAAAACAGTCCCCCATTTGGATATCTGGTGGAGACTACTTCTCGAGAACCAAAACATTTTATTAATAGAAGATCTAACATCAGAATTCTTCAATGGAATGCAGGTGGTCTCACACAAGCAAAAAGAATAGAGCTCAATAAAATTGCATTTGACAATAATATAGGTATAATTTTCATTCAAGAAGCAAATCTAACAAATGATCAACTTAAATACTTCAATTTTACTGGATTTTTACTAAACCTACTACCCAAAAATAGACAGATAAGTAGTGGAATATTAGTTGGAATCAAAAAGGATATTAAATCTTCCTTTCAAATTGTTAAAGTAAATGCATAACACAGATAAATCTGAATTAATAAAGCTGAATTTTTGGGATAACAAAACACATCTACATTTATACAGTATTTACAATCCTCCTAGGAATGAACCAGATCTCACTTATTGACCAATTAAATAAAACATCATAATTGGGGATTTCAATGCATATTCCAAAAGATGGGGTTATGAAAAAGTGGATTCTACAGGGAAGATAGTGGAAGAATTTTTTAATACCATAACCTTTGAACTGATTTATAATAAAGAAGATCCCACAACCTTCATACATTACTCTGGAGCAGGCAGTAACCCACACCTCCTGTTAGCTACAACAGATATTGTTTCAAAGATTAAAAAACAAGTTATAGGAGGCCCAAGTTCTTGTCATAGAACAGTAATCGCCAATATAAAACTAGATAGTACAAATGTCAGTCAACATCACATGAATCTCTATTGGAACTTCAAAAAAGCAGATTGAAATAAATATAAAATTGAACTAGAAAATCTTATATATTTAAACGAGCAATTCTTGTATATATATATTTATTCCGCGAACCTTGGAAACGGCTCTAACGATTTCCATCAAATTTTGTATTCAGATAGGGTTTTGCTTTTTAAGTTCATTTATATAGGTGTAATTTCCGAAAAAATGCGATTTTACATAAAAAATAACATTTTTTATTCCACTTTTACAGAGCAATTCTTGTAGGTATATAGATTCCCGGTATTTCTGAAACGGCTCTAAAGGTTTGTTTAAAGTTTTGTATGTTTTCTCTACTCACTTTTAGGTAACAATTCACATCTCTTTCTCTACTCACTCCTCTATAAAGAATTTTCCACAAAAAATGTGATTTTACACCAAAAAACATTTTTATCTCCGCTTTTATACTAAGTCATACCATGTTCTGTGTGTTTGAAATAGAAATGCTGTTACATTCACACTGCTTTCTCCTCTCACTTTTAAGTAATACAATTCACAGTGGTTTCTCTACTCACTCTTCTACAAAGAAATCATACAACTTTCTGTATGTTTGAAGTAGACATGCTACATATTACATTCACAGTGGTTTCTGCCTTACTTTTAGGTAACACATTCACATCTCTTTTTCTACCCACTCTTCTAAAAAGAAGTCATACAATTTTCTGTATGTTTGAAATAGAGATGCTGCACATTACATTCATAGTGGTTTCTCTACTTACTTGTAGGTAACACGTTCACATCGCTTTCTCTACTCACTCTTCTATAAACAATTTTCCATAAAAAACGTGATTTTACACACACACAAAAAAAAAAAATTTTTATCCCCACATTTAAAATAAGTCATACAATTTTCTGTATGTTTGAAATAGAAATGCTACATATTATATTCATACTGTTTTCTCTTCTCACTTTTAGGTAACACATTCACATCTCTTTCTCTACTCACTCCTCTATAAACAATAATGGAAAATAACTCCATAGCTCGACAAAAACCTCTAACTAGGTGGAATCTGGGGTAAGCTTGCGTTCAGCAGTAGAAATGATGGTGTTTATGAAATATTTATATGAATTTCTATATCTCTTGTATCTCAGAAATGACTCTTTTAACAATTGTGACAAAAAGTTTTATACAGTTAACATTCAGGTTTATCTAAATAACTATCTTCTTCCATAAAAAACAAGATTTCTCAAAAACAGAGGCGAAAATCGCCGAGCGAAGCTCGGTCACCCAGGTACTAAATTTAAAGAACAAACTCATAGCTGCATGATCAACTGGATCATATGAACAAAACTTTCTGTGAAGTCATTCTAGAAACTGCAAAAAAACCATTCTTCGTGGAAGAATAAAAAATTTCAAATCCTTTTGGAACCTCCAGTTAGAAGAACTGATAAAGCAACGGGATATAGTTAGAAATACAGCTGGACAAACATATCGGATACATAAATATGGCGAAAGAAATGTGCCTCACTTAATATATACAAAGGAAATTAATACAGCTAAAAGGAATCACCTTAATAATTTCTTAGAAAAAATTGATTATAGGACAGATGGTAATAAAGCCCATAAGTTCATAAAAGATGTCAAGGACAGGAAAGAAAAAAAATAGCATACCTATCATACACAGTAATAAAATATTAACAAATTATACAGTCATAGCCGAAATACTCAATAAATATTATGCTAATTCACACAAAGTAACAAGAAATAAAAAAGGAACGTAAACAATTTAAGAAAGATTTGAAACAAAAAAGAGAATGTGATCCTTAATACTCAACACAATATGCTGTTTCAAAATTTTAATATGCAAGAACTGAACATTGCAATTAATAATCTAAAAAACAGAAAGTCTCCTGGACCAGATCACATACATCCAGACTTCATAAAAAAAAACCTTGGAAAAACAGCAAAACAACTACTAAAACTCTACAATCTATCCTAGAAAAACCAATGTACCTGCCGAATGGTGGAAAGCAATAATTGTGCCACTCTTGAAGAAAGATAAAACAGTGTCAGAAATAAAAAGTTATAGACCAATAGCTCTTACTAGCATAATGGCAAAAGTGATGGAAAGAATGGTGTCAAACAGGTTAAATTGGTTTCTAGAATCACAAAATTTAATTTTCCCATGTCAAGCTGGATTCAGAGAGCTCCATTCTACAAATGAACAAGTCTTACTTCTCAGTCAAGAAATCAAAGACTCCTTCAATAGAAAAGAAGATAATGTATCAGTTTATATTGATTTCCACAGTGCATATGATTCTATATGCAGAACAAAACTACTAAAGAAAATAAAAAAAATAGGGATACAAGGTCCAATGTTTTCATGGCTATGTCATTTCTGGGTTGCCAACATTTAAAAGTAAAATTATTATACCAGCCACTCAAAATTATAGATTTAGATTCAAAATTATTGTACATCATAAACCAAATGCTACAACAATAAAAATATTGGTATAACACTTATGAAAATGTAATAGTAATGATGTTTATGATATCCACTTACAAGACTGAAGACCTCAATAAGTATTACAACTTTAGCATCTCGGCGAGTTGCAGATTTTCTGATCTACCACATTCTTTCATAAGCTGAGACGTCAGAATAGGTTCATTTGCCGTATGTAGTGCCAATTTGTTTTAAACTTTGGTTTTTATTAAACCCAGTTTAGAAAAAGCTGTCACAAGTAGTGCTTCTATGGAGCAATGAAATCACTGATAATGCAACCTCTGCCAGTTCTTTGAAATCAGTATTTCCACTAAGGTGACATGTGTTTAACAGCACTCCAGAAACTGCCAGGTTCAGGCACTTCTTTATTTCACACAGAATATCACTTATTCCGAGTTTTCTCCATTGATCATCAATTTTCTAAACAGTGTCTTCTTCATTGAGATTATCAGACCTGGGCACACTGGCAATAAGAGGATAAAGGGTAGGAGGATTAGTAGGATATGAAATGGTCACCTTAGAGGGGTGGAGACAGGCCATGAGGGCAAAAGTGGTGTCGCTATTTATAATTAGTTTCATTTCGCTGGTTTGACAAGCAAGTCATACATGCCAGTATTGAACTATCATAGATTCAAATTATCGTACACCCCATAGTTATCGCATGGGTTGGCAACCATATGTACAAACATTAAAATTATCGTATGCCCCTATAATTATCGTACGGGTTGGCAACCATGTGTACAAACATTAAAATTATTGTATGCCCCCATAATCATAGTACGAGTTGGCAACCCTGTGTCATTTCCTAACTCAATGCTTTATTGCTACCAGATACGGAATTAATATATTAAAATACAAACAAGTATATTGTGGCTTACCACAAGACGCAGTGCTCAGCACAACACTTTTTAATATTTGTATTAAGATCTGCCACATGAAATACAACAATCAGGCATGAAGTTTCTATTTGCGAATGACTTAGTAATGTGGACTTCTAAACCAAAAACAAAAGTACAGAACTAGAAAAAACCATACAACAATCCTTAACCAACCTGCAAAAGTGGATTAAAGAAAATTTAATGGCAATAGAACAAAATAAAACTACCAATCTTTTCACTAAGGAAAAAGCCATTAAAGTAAAACTAAATTTTGAGGGTCAACAATTACCAGAAACAAAGGAAGCAAAGTATTTGGGAGTTGTATATGATGCCAAACTTATACATGGACCAAACAAATAGAAAATGTAATACAAAAAGCAGAAAGGTGCCTTTCACTGTTAAAACGTCTAACAGGAATGAAGTGGAGATGTTCCAGAGCAACTGTTAACCCAACATACTATGCATATATAAAGCCATTATTTACTTGCTGCAACGAAGTTCTTGTAACAGCAAATCAAAAAAAAAAATTCAAATCTTTCAGAGTCAAAGTCTGAGACTAATCGCATGTGCTATCAAAATCACACCAATACCAGCTATAGAAATACTAACCAACCAATACCCCATTGAATACGAAATAGAAAAAAACAGCTCTTATTCAATATGAAAAGTTGATCCAACTCCCACTCAATACATGGAACAAGAGAAATTTTACACATATACTAAAGACTCAGGAGAGCTTTCTTTCCAAAATTTCAAGACATCAAGAAGAATGTAGACTTCATATATAAAGTCAATCCGACACAAATATTAAACATCACATATTATTTACACCTGACAGAAGAAGTTAAGAAGTGATATTCCAACTAGTGTTCTAAAATTATTGGCATTAGAGACAATAAATACTAGATTTCCAGAACATGAATGGCCCCATATTTATACTGATGGATCACTGATATCCAACGAGATGGAGCAGGGGCTGGAGTTACATGTCACCTCTTTTCCTATTACTATTTTCCTATTCCTATTAACTTAAAGAAGTTATGGGACTACAAACTTTTATGGAGAAATTGAAGCAATTCAAATGGCCCTACAAAATCTTTTGCATAGAATTTCACATTTTTATCAAGCAGTTATTCTCTCAGATTCCAGGGCAGCAATTATAACAATTACTTCCAAGTTGTCACCAAAAAACCAAACAATTATAGAATGTTGGCAAATTCTTACCCTTCCAGCACTTCAAAAACACCTAGTCTTAAAATGGATACCAGTTCACTGTGGACTGAGTGGTAATGATAAAGCTGATTTTCTTGCAAAAAAGGGTACCAGCAGTGTACAGAAATCTATAGTTAATCTACCACTTTATGCAGCTAAAAGATTAGTCAACTCTGAATTCAAAAAAAAATATTGCAAAATATTACTATGAAAATAAAAAAATAAAAGATGGGAACTACCAAACACTCAAAGAGTAATTTCTGAGTATCCTCCAAAAATGGCAGTTGCAACCTTCCGGTTGATTATGGGACATGATAGTCTGGCAAAACGTTTGAACAGAATTGGGATATATTCTCCAACACTCTGTCCTCTATGTGATCTTCAAAAGGAAATGCACCAAGACAACCTTCAAATATGGCCGGCCAGTTCTAGCGCCCCATCCATCAGTGAAAAATATTGGAGAGCAAGAAGACTAATTACTTCATTGTCTGTTGGTCTGGGCGGCTCGATTGGTTAGACGCTGGCCTATCCAGCATTAGCCAACACAACATAAATAAATTACATACTATGTGTGTCAATTATTATTCCCAAAGTTATAAGTATTTTTAATACTTATGCAATAAAACGGTGCAATAGATATTGTGTTAAACAGCAGGAAAGTGTATTTGAAGTATTTTGGTCAATCCTATACATTATATTTGTACTTTTTTTTAAACGTTACTATTAACTATGGGAATTTAGTGTAGTGGTCATCACTAACACATATTACTATTTATATTAATGCAAAGAAATATTGGTGGTCGAAAAGAAGTAGTGGAGGTGGAGTCACATGGTTTGTGAGGAAGCAGTGGTGGGGGAACCAACTTTGGCAGAAGGAAGGTGATAAGTGAGGTTAAGTATGCCAGGATCCAGATTGATCACTATTGCCAATGACTTTAATTATTGACTGGCTATGGTTTAGAATATGTGGGTATCTGAAACTGAAAGCAATATGTGTATATATATATGTGAGATATATATAAATCAATATTTAAAAAACGTTTATGAATTACTACTGCAATGTGAAACAAAAAACATTCTGGCACTTACAATGGTACATTTAGTGTGAATTAAAACTGAGAGGATAGTATCAGTTTTTCTATGGAAGTAAGAAAAGAAATACAAGTGAATCACAATCTATTACTACTACTTTCGTTTGTTTTTTGGTTAAAAACTACTACTCCTCGATGATGTTAAAATGCAAGTTGGTAGTTAAGCTTTAAATATGTACTATAATGTAGTCGAGAGCTTCTTTTAACTCTAAAGTGAAGTGTATCTCAATTTGCCTTATCATTTCCTAAAACTATAATATATGTAACTCAGCTATTTAATTCATGACCTGAACTGTACAGTGCAGCGTGCATGCATTTACTATAGTACAGTGTTCTGAACCCTCCTAAACAGATTAAACAAGTACGACACTCCCCTTTCACTGAACCATTTCTTACCTGTTTTAATTTATGCCCAAAAAGGGTAGCTTCAGGACATTCTTTCAGCTCAAAACTGAGCATAGGCAGTCGTGGTACAGCTTCCATGTTTATACCTTTCTCAGGTAATACAAACCACTATAAACATTTAACTCAGTCTTAAGAAGGAGGAGTCATCTAGTTTAATTTACACTATGCCATTCGACAGTTAAAATCTGTAACATCGTCTGAAAGTTATGACATATCAGACCTATCACGTATTAGGCAAACAAACGTGATATGTGTGCCAACTACAGTGCCCGTAGCCAATTCGTCACAGAACATATATGTAGCTGATCGCACGATCATGAGCTACGTAGATTTAAACTTGTTTAGGTCTCCTTAAATTCTGTCTTTACGAGATTAATTATTCTGATTGCTTTACACTGCACTTTCTGTCAAAGTTTCTTCGTTCACGTTAAGTTGCTTTACCTGGTAAAATCGTGTTGTGTTTTCTTCCGTTTCCAAACACGTCATTCCGGTTCTGTGACGTGTTCTCTATCAGTAGTAACGTGGGACGTGGAAGTTGAGTTGTTTATTGCCCCGGTGGCCAACGGTACGATAGCGAAATTATTCAGGTCGTAGTTTGTCCTTACAGAAGGTGCAGCTGGTTGATACTCATTTTACAGATATTTCTTGGAAGATTGAACCGTGCAGCAGTTTGGTGATCACTGAGCAAAATGGTAAATTGCAGAAGTATATGAGCAGTCAACTACAGAATTCATGAACTTGATATAGGTGCAGCAGATGTCTGAATCTAATTAGCTTTGGGGTGCAACATACTGTACCACAATAGGGATTTAGATATTCAGAGAAGATCTGTTAGGCAAATGTGTATAGGAAATATTGTATTCTTCCATGCATTTATTACAGTGGAGATGGGACGGCTGCTAATCAGATCCGGTATTTCTCTGAGTGCATGTTATCTTTAGAACATAAGGGGTTTTGTTCTCATTTGATTTGGTACACCATTAATTTTAAAATGTAGTATAAATAAGCATATGCTAAGGGATTTATAGGAGTTGTAAACACTGCTATTAAACTATGTGGCCATGTTATATACGTACCTAATGTACCATATGTCTTAACAGAGTACAGATACTAGACAACTATTCTTATGCTCTCCAGTTTTTGTCGAGGTTAATAAATTTCTTCTGAGAAACATTTGCAAATTGCCCATTATATTTCTTGCCCACTCAATCCATGGAGAATGTTAACTCCAGTTTTTTAAGACCCTACATTTTTTAATATCACTACCCTATCTTTGTTCTTTTTTTTTTTTTTTTTTTTTGAGCACTTTTTCATTTCTAATGTCAAATGCCACAGTGATGCACTAATTGTGTGCAATTCCCTGCCCATTTTCCTCTTTGTAACAATTAGAATTAATGTATTATGTACTACTATGGTTCACAGCTATAGTACCATAATAGCAAAAACTGGCATGAAGCATATATGAGAACCTAAAGTTTCATGCTTGTGGGTTGTGTTGTGGAACCAAACCAACAAACGTGCAGTACAGTGTGTTTGTTACAGCCAGCAGCACCCAGTTCGACTTCAGTCGGTGCTGGAAGCAGATCTCCCACTAAAGCTGTTACACCAAGAGCAGCAAGTGGGGGAGGCACAGTAAGACAAAGGTAATTTGGACCCCTTCAGCATGTTTATACGGGAAATGGCTAGATTGTGAATAAGTCACTTGAATGTAAGATTTAAAGCTTTCACGGCGCACGTTATTTATTAAAGTTTCACGGGCGATCAGCCGTGTGAGGTTTGAAAATATTGAGCTTTCGGCCATTCTAAACTCCATGGCCGAAAGCTCAATATTTTCAAACCTCACACGGCTGATCGCCCGTGAAACTTTAATAAATAAGTCACTTGAAATTAATATACCACTTATTTCACACATATTAATTTCTTAACATTTAAAATTTGTTTAATTGATAGCTTGAGTAAGCTTCCAAGTGTGGATCTCATCTTAAAACTGAAAGAGCTACAATGCGATTAATATTTGTTCTTACTTTCTCTACTACGTATAGTAGATTAGAGGAAGTATTGTATTCCACCCAAAAATTTGATGTCGAGATTTCACTGGAATATGTTTTGAGGCCCCTGAATCAAAAAAAAAAAAAAAAAAAAAAAAACATTTTTAGAAAAAGGTCTGTGTGGACAGTGTAACTCAAAAACGAAAAGTCAGTTAAGTTGGTATATAAAGTTAATGTCTTTCAAGGTTGCTACACAAAGATTTTGAAGAAAATTCCCCCACCCTAAACTACTCTTTACATGAAAGATTTTTCATAAATATTGATTTCCTTGAAAACGGCTAACGATTTTGTTTAAAATGCCATATGTTTGAAATATTATGACAAATTAATGAAATGCATATCTTGAATTTTCTGGCTATAGCGCATGTAGTCCTATTTACCCTAGATGAGTTGCATAATTGGTAAACCATAAGAGATAGACCAAATCTTACTATACAAACAATGTAGATCTTGCTAAGATACACAATTCGTCTAAATAAATTTTTTTGTAGAATGAACCATTTCAGAAATATGCCTTATTTGTGTAAGTTTTGGAGAACTTATACTTCTTCAAATGGAACATTGTTATTCATTTTTTTTATTAATTGTGCAAAGAGAACAGAATTTGAAAGCTTTAAAAGATTTGACTATCACTCAAAGCCTACTCTATTCTCATATTCCCCTTGCACCTATAAGGAAATAAACAATAAGATGATTTCTACAAATGTAGAAGAAGATATGGGAATAAGAGTTTGTAAGAATGGTTAATGCAACTCTACTTCTTTTAGAAGTAGAGAAGTGGGGCAAGCAGTTAGAGCGCTCGCCTACCACCAAGGCGTTCTGGGTTCAATCCCAGGGATCCACATGTGGTATTTGTGGTGGACGAAGCGGTGTCAGAACGGGTTTTCTCCGGGTGCTCCGGTTTCCCCTGGCGCTCATTCCACCAATTGCTCCATTATCACCCTTCCTATCATTGATTTTGCCTGCATTTCATATCATCCTCTTCCTCACTATCATATCTGGTGCTTGGCTGACCACCTGCTTCCAGGTCTTTACACTGTCCGGTCCAGAGGTTCCTGTGCTCCCCGACAGGCGTCTGATCCTAGGCACTGACTTGTAAGTCCTAGGGGGTGTAAGACCTACTTAAGGGGAGGGTAGTCAGGAAAAGAAGTGGGGCAGTTGCTCACCATTGGCAGGAGTGTGAAACAATAAATCATAGCCATAAGATCTGTGATGCTAAAGCCCAGTGATAGAGGCTCTGAAAGTGGTCAGATCAACTCTAAAAGCCACTCTTAAGCTGCTCTGATAAGTTTTATTCACATTCTAATACTTCTTCATACTCCAGTTCTTCCAGTTTTAAGACTGGACCCACACTTGGAAGTTTTACTGATAGCTCTTTAATATCATGAGCTTAGCATCAGCAACAAAGTTTATAGTATGAAAAGGGCAGTAGCTACCTGCTGTGAATGCAAGCCTTCTAGAGCATGTTTGGTTATCATCTATAATAGTAGTGAGGGCGTAGCTTAGGTGGGTGGAGCATTGCAGACCAAAGGAACATGCATGTGCTGAAAATGTAAATACTGCATAACAAAAGTGGCAGTACACAAATGTGAAGCAACATGAAGTACCCAATATATTCCAGAACAGCAATTAGCTGCACATATAGTGTTTTGGTTGTCAAGATCTGCTTATTGGGGATTTCAGAGTAGCATTGTATAACAATTATAACAAGATAATGGTAATAATAATAATAAGTAAAAGAACATTCCCATTTTATTATATTTACATAGAGCAATTTAGGTTGGTAATATATTCATGTGACTGCAGATTTCAGAGAAGAGGAGGAAGAATTCCTGCTATATTTATATATAGTGGCTGGCAATATATTGATGTGACTATGGATTTCAGATATGCATGGTTGGCCACAGCTACCATGCTCTTGCCTCTGCTAGCAGAAGCTTCACTGCTATTACAGTGTGTTTGTAGCTTGGCCGGACTGTCCTGCGGTGGAAAGTGTGGGCTAGCATGCACTCCGCCAGAATTACGCCTAAAGGACCGCAAGTAACAGGAATGGAACACTTAACTAATGTATTATCTTACATTAGGCTTATCTGCATCACAACAGATGTTGAAATTTATGACCTTTAATGTGAACACGTTCCCTATATCTCCAAAAACAATTTTATTCTGGTTTACTTGCAAAAGTTCATGTTGACTCATTGCCTGTACTATTCTTGTGATGTCCATCAATTCTTGTAATGTCTGCAGATTTGATGCTTACACTTTATGCTTTAACGTTCCTCATAAATAAAAATTGCATGGGGATAGATCAGGGGAGATGGCTACAATTCTCTACTAATTATTCTGTCTCTATATGCACTTCCCAATCCATTTGCAGCAGTATGCAGTGTAGCTGAATCCTGCTGAAACCAGCCATACAATGTTATTTCTTGTTAGTAACAGAAAAAAGTATTTAAAATAGAATTTACATAAACCTGTGTATCAACTATTGTCATAAATATGGGACCGATAATTCTGTGCACACTAGCACACCAAATCTCAACTTTTGCAGCATAGTGAGGAACTTCATGAATAATGAGATTTTCTGTAGACCAATATAAATTGTTCAGAGTAGAAATGCGACCGTGAAGATAAAACCATGCTTCAAGGATGATAAATGTTAAGAGTGGGTTCATGCTGTCATTATGGACAGACTGCAAAAACCAACTGCAATAATTAACCCAACTTACAGGATCTTGTGCTTGTAAAGCATGAACTACAGTTACTTGTGTGGCTTAAGTTTCAGAAATTTTGTTGCCACAAGAGCTGATGTCTTGGAAATGTTAAACCTTTTGTGCTAAACGTCTCAGGGGTTTTTATTTATGGGGAACGTTAAAAGAATAAAGTGTATGCATCAAATCCACACACGTTAAAAGAATTGAATGACAATCACAAGAGAAATACAGGCAATCAGTCAACATGAACTTTAGCAAATAAACTAGAATTGTTTTTGGAAATATAGGGAATGTGTTCACGCTGCAGGTAATTAATTTCAACATCTGTTGTGATGCACGTAAGCCCAATGTAAGTTAGTGTTCCATACACATTACTTGCTGGTCCTTTAGGAGTAACTCTGGCAGAGAGTGTGCCAGTTCAGTCGAGCTGTATATAGCATGTATATAGCAGAGGTTGAAATACGCTGCAAATTCATGCTGCAATACAGATACTACCCACAACATACAAAGTGAAGACGGAGGCGCATGCAGTCAGCGAGACAGTAGAGGTGGCTTGTGATTGGCAGTGCCATAGTGCCACTGCTCAATAGTATTCATAGTAAAATAAGCAATAGAGAATGAAGATTTAAACCTATTTAGGATATTACAAATATATTTTATGTGAGAGGTAGAACTGGAACTTAAAAATTCAGTGCCACAGCTGGGATGTGAACCACAGACCCTCCGCTTACCAGGTGGGTGCTCTAACCATTATGCTACTGTGACAACCTGCCAGAATGATATTGAATTCTCAAACCAGTTTGTATTTTTCCCGGTAAACTACATAGGCAGTCTCACATCAGAGACAATTACCCCAATGGTGACTTACTATTACAAGTACTTTGTCCCAGGATTAAATAACCTCTGCATGGTAATTATTTATTTATGCCAACAAACTTACTGTTGGTGTTTTTAAACACACAAGCCGTGTGTGGGCAAAGTTTGAGAGGTAGAACTGGAACTTAAAAATTCAATGCCACAACTGGGATTTGAACTACAGACCTTCCACAGAGCAGCTGCCCGGTAAGCGGAAGGTCTGTGGTTCAAATCCCAGTTGTGGCATTGAATTTTTAAGTTCCAGTTCTACCTCTCAAATATTTTATCTGTATTTTTTTTCACTGTGCCATAGTGACAGCACTCTAAATTTATGGTTGTCGCATAAGTAGTGCTAGTGTTAGTTGAGCATGAAGGCTGATACCAGTTAAGCATGTTTTTCTTCTTGATTGTAATGTGTTCAATTAAGAAACTGTTCACAGGTGCATATGACTTCTTTGGTCATATCGGGGGGTTTTGACTTGAGAAACAACTGACGATTTTTTTGCAATTGATGTCATTACCATATCCTGACGTTAATTTTTATAATTCGTACATTAAACACTCGCATGTGCTGCCACATTCATGCACCCAGACTCTGTGGGGATAGGGAATTATTCCGGTTAAAAAATACTCCCAATGCCAGCTGGGAATCGAACCTGAAACCTCTGGGTTGAAGGAACTAATTTTTGTAATAGTCTTAACAATATCCATTAATACCCGTTTTCCTTTCACATTATTTTCACACAGTACCTCCTGATGGATAACAATGGAAAAAGCGTACATAACATTTGTAACAATTTAAATAATTGCTTTGACCTCCTACCAGACCCTTCTTTTCCCCAATCATTGCTGGAGCACCGCCTATCGCTGCTGGTATTAGCCTTTTCAAGTCTCAACCTTTTTCTACTGTATCCTTCAATGTTTCTAACAGTTCTCCTGTTTGTTCCTTCAAGGTTATAAGATTCAAAACCAATTCATGTACAGGAAGATTCTAGTTTACACCACAAATGAAGACTGCTGAGCCTTGTTTCTGTTTCATCCAGTGCTAGAGAGTAATTTACAAACTCGTTAACCTCCCTTTGAATATCATTTTAAATTACTTCTACAATTTTTAGCACTCTTGTCTTGACAATGGTAGGAGACAGACATATATTTTAAGAACTTGAATCTGATTGTTTGGAACATATATTAGTGACGTCACATAGGATTTTATAAACTCTGCATCTATAAGAGATTCCATTGCTTCTCGGATTTTCCAAACTATGATAGCTTGCAAGCAACTGCTTTTACATCACAGTCAGAGTGTATATGTTATGTCTTATCACATTTGCTAGGGTGTGCTTTTAAGTATCATAACATTGTTACCCATTCCTGACTTAAAATGAAATCATTGTAATAATCAATTCCATGTATTCTTACAACTGCAGTTTTATATGAAATAAAATTGACTATTACATTCGTCTAGGAAGTCCTTAATATCTTGTATAATTCCATATGAATTGCCATTAATTTGCACACAAAGTTGATAATAAATTTAACCTAATCTTTGTGACATTTCACATAATGTAGTTGCATACCATTGCTGTTGACATCCATTAATAATTTTGAGCACAAAAACATTTCTTATTCTCGTTTTTACTACAGAAAATATATTTCTCATCTCATTCAGCCCTGAATGGAGTTTTTGTGGTTTTGAAAATTTTACTCTCAGTAGAATGTGCAGTACTTGGATAAGACAGCGCCAATACTGCCTAAGCTAAGGGATGGGGTTCAGTGAGGAGAAGGGTGTTGCGTCATGGAAGTTGCATCACAGTTCAGGTGCTGTCTGTTGAGACCAAAATTTGCAATGCTTGGTATATAGGATCTCTTTGTATTAGCTTTACTTCATTGCCATACCATTTGTGAAACTATGATCAGTCTTTGTGTCATAAATTGACATCCAATTTGTTTTCCTGTGTTCATTGAATGAGGAATAACAAACAAAGTTGTGGTTAAAGTTGGGAATAACATAGCACGAGCAGGAGGTAAGCATGTGCCAGTGAGCTTCAGTGAATCCAAGAGTGCTAAACTTTTTAAGATTTAACCACAGGTTAGCTCTAGGCTTATATGAACTAATATTACTGTGCACTAATATAATAGTTGGCACACTCTTAGTTGGTGATTGACATTTGCTGACCACATGCTATTCTGCTCTGAAAACTGAAGGAGGGAGGAGGGTGTGGGTAAATGTCACACTGTCTCATAGCAACCTATTATGGCACGAATTAGAGGCAAGCTGTTTCCAAGCCATTTCCATGCCAACAAAAGGTGCAAACTTGGAGTTGGCAGAAGTAACATTGAATACCGTGTGTTTTTCCATTTAGCTTGGTGACTGAATTCCTTTCCAGGAATGTCTTACCTCATGCTAACAGTATACTGTTGTGTTGTGTTTCATGTGCACTGTTTAGTTCGTGAAGTACTAGTATTATGATAGCATTTACAAACACAAAATTCTAGTGATAATTATTACATTTAGGTATGTGTATATTAGGGTTAAATATTCTTATTTAACTATGTTGTCTGAAGACAATATAAGTCAAAAAGAAACCAAAGTTTTCTGGAAAAATGAACATGTGTGTTTTCGGAATAGGTATTCAAATATCAAGTTTCAGGTATAGCTCTTATTATTTAAATTTTTACTCATCACACTAAAGTAAGCTTTTCACTTCTCTTTAATGGAAAAAATATTACAGAAACGGTAATTTGTACATGCCCGGAAGTTAAATTTGATTCTAAATTATCATGAACAAATCATATCAAACACTCTGCAGAAAAGGCTACAAGGAGACTTTCCTCAAGACTTGCTGGCAGCAAATGGGGAAGTACAACAAGTACAAGTCGTGCTTGTGCAAGAGGCGACCTGATCGCTGATTTCTTGGATAATTACAACCTAGCTCTCCTCAATACTGGAGAGCCTACATTTCTGACTCTTCAGTAGTTTCTCAACCGTTGATCTTGTAGTTTGTTCATTACATTTGACGGTTTCCTTACAATGGAATGTCATCTCTGATTTACTCTGTCTTATTATTTTCTTAACACAAGATGCATGTTCCACCCATATAACTAATGGCGTTTGGACCATACCAACTGGAACCTTTACACCCAGTTGGCCACGTTTACTTACAGTGAACACCACTCAGTGAATGATTTGGTGCAGCATCTCGCAGAGAGGATTCTTTCTGCTGCTGAGCAATCTATTCCGCAATCGACTTCCCACCCCTCTCGATTTGTCCCTTGGTGGACAGATGCTGTCGGAATACCATTTGTGCTTGAAGGCATGTTCTTAGGGCTTTTCAATGTCACCCTATGTTGGATAACCTAATCTAAACAAGAAAATGCGTACCAGGTTCGGACAAGTCATTAAGGATAGCAAAAGGGCATCATGGAGTAAATTTTTAGCTTCATTTAACCGACATACACCTTCCTCGGTTGTATGGGATAAGTTAAAGCACATAGCTGGTAAATCAACCCGTATACCAATTGCAGGTTTGAAGAGGGCTACAGGAGCTGTTGTTGATACTTTTGAAGTGGCCAACACGTTGGCAGTGCTTTTGTTCAAGTTTCTAGTTTGGATAACTACTCCCCTGAGTTGCTTCCAGCTAAAACTTGGGTGGGGTCTCAAGGCTTCACGTTTCGTTCCAGAAGTGCAGAAGGTTACAATCGCCTCTTCGCCATGGTGGAGTTAGAGCATTTTCTTTCATCTTCGCGACTATCAGCACCAGGATTAGACAGTATTCATGTACCTGAAGGAAAGGCATTACTGCTCAAGGACCATAATTGTGTTTGGGTTCACAGTATAGTTCTAGAAAATTGGTAGGATGCCACCATTATACCCAGTTTGAAAGCTGGAAAGGATCGCCATCTTCCCTCCGGCTACTGCCCTATTTCCCTCACCAGTTGCATTTGCAAGGTAATGGAATGCATTATCAATGGATGATTGGTATGGTGGCTAGAAACTGGTAACCTACTCACTAATACCCACTGTGGTTTTCAACAACATCGTTCAACTGTAGGCCATCTTGTGCCGACATCGACACAGATAATGAGCAGATTTGTGAAGAACTGTCAAGCCGTTGGCATAGTTTTGGACCTCATGAAGGCTTATGATACGTGCTGGCAAGCAGGGATTCTATGTTCCCTGTATACCTGGAACATGCATGGATGCCTACCGATGTTCATTTAAGAGTTTATGAAGGATTGTTTTCCAAGTAAGGGTCAGCTCGATTTTTTCTAATCCCTTTATTCAGGAGGAGGGAGTACCTCTGGGTTCGGTACTAAGTGTCACAGTTTACTATAGCAATTAACTCCATCTGGAAATGTGTTCCACCCAGAGTTTCATCATGCTTATTCATGGATGACTTCACATCTATTGTACTTCTCAGCGCATGGTGCTTTTGGAACAATACCTGTAGCAACGTTCGGACAACTTTCAAGAATGGAGCTTAAAAAATGGCTTTCGTTTCTCGGCTGAGAAGTCAATCTGCATTAATTTATGGTGCCATAGGATACGATTACCACCTTTGCTCATTTTCGGTCCAGATTTACTTCCCTTTGCAGGTGGGACGCATTTCCTTTGGTTGTGGTTGATGTTGGATAGGAAGCTTAGTAAGTCTTGCATATAGCACAGCTAAGAGCCTGATGTGACCGTTCCCGGAATATGTTGTGGGTACTAAGTGGCAAATTGTGGGGAGCAGATCAGACAATTTTGCTGCTAATGTATTGTACACTGGTCCAATCCAAACTAGACTATGGGTGTATCGTTTATTCGTCAGCACAACCATCTGTGCTGAGAAGATTGGGCATGGTCCATAATAGGGGCTTTTCCAACAAACCCAGTTGTGAACCTTTATGCCGAATTGGCAGAACCTCCTCTGTAATATCGGTGTGAGATTCTCTTAGCACCCAATGATGGTTCATTTTTCACCACCATGCTAAGAGAATTATACAGGAAAAGCACCCTTATTCCAAAGTCAGCAGGTTTTCACTTCCAGGAGCTTCTAAAGGAGCTTGCAATTGAAATGCCTAACATGTTTCCCAAGGGCAAGAAGCTCTACCCCCCTTGGTTACCTAACATGTCCCATCTTGGGATTACTGTCCACTGGAAGTCCATGATGCCTATTTCTAGTATCCACACTTGTTTTTTAGAATTCATGTCACGCTACACTGACAGATGTTTTATTGATACTGATGGATCAAAGAGCACTGGCGGTGTTGGATGTGCTTATGTTTATGGAACTGAATCATATACATTCTGTTTTCATAATACCTCTTCCATTTATACTGCACAGCTGTATTCAATATACTGGTGCAGTTTTTATAATTAAGCTTCGTTGGGTCTTTGAGCTATTGAAACCTTTGTGATCTCAGGGCGTGGTAACGGATGGAATGAAAAATCACACAATGTTTCTTCACCACAATGTATTATTTTATTAACACTTTTTCTATATTTTACATTAAAATAAATCCTCCTAGCACCGTTTTAAATGATTTAAAATCTTTCCACTTTTTTATTTAGTGGCACTAATGCTTGATGAAAGTCTGGTGAAAGTTCTATGTTCACACGTTACACCAATACGTCCTTATGCCTTGATTACACACACGCTAGTGGGAAGATTATGGCGTCACCTCACGCGACACCGCCTTTTTCGTATACATCCGCGTATGCGTCCGTCAAATAGTTCTTTCTTGTTAGGGAAGCGATCCTAACCATCCTCCCTGACTTTTATTATGGAACACATATAATTCTAATATTTATACATATATATTAAAATCAAATATGGAAAGATTTATGACATCTTTGGGTAAACTTAGTTGTTCGTAACAATGAACATTTGCAACACGTTTTCCTCATTTAACCAATTCATACCAACATCAAAAAACAAATTACACTTTTAACAAATATTCACATAAACGATTTTCTTTTGGGGTCTTCTAATATTCTGTCTCAATACCAAGCCATTTTATATGTGTGCTGTCGTAAATTAGGTGACTGCCTGATTTTAACTGATCCTCTTAGTGCACTTCAGAGCCTTCTTGAGCTGTACAACTCCCATCCTGTTGTACAACATATCCAGGATGCCCTCCATATTTTACACACTTCCGGCATAAACATGGTGTGTGCATGGATTCCTGGTCATGTAAGTTTGCCAGGGAATGAAATGGCAGATTTGGCTGCAAAGGCAGCAACCACAGAACCCAGTATTACCATCTCTCGTGTTACTTTGGAAGGCTTTACCGTTGAAGTATGGACAGCGGTAAGGTCGTGCTGGCAAGAATAGTGGTCAGCTCTCCGCAGTAATAAGCTTAGAGAAGCAAAAGAACTTGCGATAAACTGGGTATTTCGTTGCGAGGAGGTTAGCTTGGCTCAGTTGTGCATTGGCCACTGCAACTTTTTTGCATGGTGATCTTTTTAAAGGACCCTGCTCCTCTTTGTCCGTTGTGCGATAACCTTTTGTCAGTTCCGTCAGATGCTGCTAGTGTATTTCTCTCAGGCACACCTACAAAACTCTCTGCAGCTGCCTGTCAACCAAGCAGAGGTCCTGGCAGACAATAAGCAAGCAGTCGAAGAGGGAATTTTTAAGTGGAGATTAATGTGTGCTTGAGAATTTCAAACTAGATATCTAATTTTTATACATCTTTTTCACTATATTTTAATTCTGGGTTTTTCCTCACTGTTTTGTACATTTATATATATTTTCCTTTTTGCTAGTAATTTTATTTTATATGTAAGTTTACACCTGGATTTTGCCATGAATTGTCTTTTAATGGCGCTGATGAACATGTAGTTGAATGTCCTTAAACCTACATCTCCTCAGCAGCTACAGCTTCCTCTAGTTGCAAGCTGGAAAAGTGAAACGAAGAAATTCTAGTATGTGTACTAGACCCTAACCTCAGATCCTGACACCTGCAGATCCATTGAGCGTTGGTTCTTCTAGATAAAGCATCTTCAGTTTGTTTATACAAGAGGGTGTCAAAAAATAACTGGAATTGTTGTTTTACTGGAAAATGCTGCTCACTTTTATTCAAATACCATTACACACCTTCAAAGTATTCTCCCTCGGACACAATACAATGATACCAGCGTTCAGTCCAATGTTCAAAACACTCCCTGAAGCCCCGTTTTGATTGAGTGCACCCAAAATTTTATTGTTTAGCTCTCTATCACTCTGAAAATGACGACCCCCGAAGCTCCTTTTTTACTGCAGGAAATCGGTGGAAGTCACACAGGACTAGGTCCAGTGAATAAGGTGGATGTGGCATCACCTCAATGCCTAATTCCGTGATTGTTTCTTGAGTCTTGATGATGCAATGAGCGTTTGCCACTGATCATACGAGGCACCCATTTTGCTGCAACTTTTCTATACCCCAGAACATTTCATACAATGTCTTCAGCTCATCTGTAGGATATATTCATAATCTCTGCAATCTTTGTCAACGATAAACGACAGTCTTTCCGGGACCTGGAGCATCATCAAGGTCATTTTTACCCTCGTGAAATCGTTTATACCATTCAAACACCTGAGTTTTCCCCATTGCTTGCTCTTTGTAGGCTTGCTGCAACATGTCCAATGTTTGATGCAGTTTTGTCAAGAAGAACCAAAATCTGATAGATGCACGCTGCTGCAACTTGAGATACATGTTGGGTGCAGTAAACACGGCCTCACACTTCTCCTGCTACCCTCCAACCGAGCACCTCCAGGCCAATGACATGTATGCCATTTTGTCACTCAACGGGCCCTAATGACCTAGTTGTCGACGGGCCCGTAAACCCCACTACTCACTCATTTTGTCACTCAAGGTCAGAGCTCTCTGGTACTACCAACACCCATCTTGTGTGTGGGCGCTTTAAAATGCAAAAAAATAATTCTGGTTATTTTTTGACACCCCCTCATATGTATGCAACTCATAACTGCCTATTGCTTTGAATATAATAGCTAACACTACAAAGAACAGCAAAAACTAGTAGAATTTAATAAAGAGCAAACCACTTTAATGTATGGTATTAATAAATGAGTGAAGCTTGGTATAGCTAGAGGAATTGGAAATGGTAATCTACATATACATTTAGAACATGTTTACTCTATCAAATTTTGTCATGGGCTAATTCTTATTATGTTGGCTGAATTAAAGGGTTTAGACAACATTAACACCAAAAACATAATTTTACAGGAGGAAGAGAAAACGGTTGCAGTCACTGTTTACTTACTTATGAATATAATCTTTTAATCTTATTTTTTGAAACTTTTGTCATGTTGCAATGACGATGTTGTTGTTTGCTAATGCTGGATTTCTGACAATGAAGTCATTAATCCTCCTGCTCTCCAATATTTTTCACTGATGGATGGGGCGCTAGAATTGGAGGGAACTACCAGTAAAAGTATCCACTTTTTAGAGAGCACCATATTTTTACGCTTTTGGCCATGTGTGCAACTGGCATTCAGAAGGTTCTGATTTGATTCCTGGCAACTTAGGTTTCCCATGGTTTCCCCTTGTCACTTCTGCGAATGCTGGGGTGCTTATCTTCAGTACACGATTTCCTTTCCTTCCGTTCCTCATTTAGTTTCCCCTTTCATCTTTCAGTTCTAGTTATCAGCACCCTGGTTAGGGCAGATGGTGCAGTTGCTTGTGCTTTGTAAACTTTCTCCCCTGGCCCCACTTGAGGTTGTGTGTTGCTGCCCAGGCTGCTAGGGTCGCTTCAGCCCCTTCTTTAGGTGGTGATGATGAGCTTCGATGGTGCATCAGGTAACTATTAGGGAGTCTTGCATGTCCCTGTGCTCTGCACCATCCCCATGCTCTGCCAGGTTTGTGGTCTCCCTTCACCTCATCTCTTCCTCCCTGGGAATGGTAGCTCACAATAGATACATGCCAGGTCACAGTAGTAAGGTGTCCCCCTCCCTTCCAGTACCTCATACCTCAGTGGTAATTCCACTGGTATAATTAAATACTTGCACTTTTTGAAGATAGTTTTCCAACTGTAACACTGGGTGACAGGTGTTAACATTGTACGAGAAAATAACACTGCTGAGATTCTCATTTTTTTTAATAGAACAATCGAAGTATTGAGTATTACGAAAAGCCTGATGTGTTGCACTCACACAATTTTTCTACTTTTGTGCAAACTATTCCTACACATATTCTACTTATCTCTTCATGTTAATTGAGACATTTGCAGAAATTATCTTATTGCTATTATCTTTTTTGTTGGTGTAAAGGGAATGTGTGAATACAGAAGGCTTTAAGTTAAATCTTTTAAAAGCTAGTTGCTCTGTGATGACTTTGAAATTCTATTCTCCTTGCATGGCCAGATTGCAGGGATAAGTCTTGCACAGTCAGACACGAGAAGTGATTGGTAATGGTGTATGAACTTATCAGGGAAACTAGAGGGGACCCCTATTAAGTTCAAATCCATACAGAAATGTATAGCGAAAGCCACGAGTGTATCATTTAGCTCGGCCTGTAGGATCAAAGCTGGATTAGAATGCATTCAGTTAGGCAAATGTGTCTTTCTCAACACATAAAGACCCACAAGATCCAGGAAGGCCAATTTAGATGATTTTAATGAGTCTGTTGTTCCCCGTACAGTGAACGACTTACAAGGCGGGGGGGAGGGGGGGAGGCAGACACTTAAAACATCCAGTATAAAATAAAAACATGAATTGATTTCGATGGCAGTGTTAACATTCCAGAAGATCTAACTTACACTTCAATTTTAAATAATTTTAGTGCATACAAAACTGTTATCTACTAGTGCGAGTTTGCCATCCCTGTTCTCGTTCTATGTCGTGTGTTTATACATTGCTTTACTATTGCTTAAACGTTCTGCCCTCACTTGCCCCATTCATTGTACTGTGCATCTGACTTCTCATCTAATTGAATGTACAGTATACATATTTCATAAAATCTCATCTCTATGACATGAACATACGAAGATCATGCAGTCAGACCAAAAAATCAACACCGAGCCTAGGATTCAAACCACAAATCTTCAGCTTACTATGCCATTTCATGACTTCTGTTTACTATAAATTATTTACATAAATACTTGACAAACTATTCACAACTCAATGTTTGTTACACATGTTGGCAGCTCTGCACGGTCTGATATAACCAGTAATGTAAACACCTGAGACCGCAAGCAGATCAGTGTCACCAATTTAACATTGTTCCCGCTTAGCGGGAATTTTAGCTTTTTTGCATTAATAGGGCATTTATAAAAAATAGGCAGTATTAGGACACCCCTGAAGAAAATGAATCCATGGAAGTATATGACTGTTTTGTTAGAAGAAGGAGATAAGAGCGATGAGGGAGCTGGGTTCCGTTATCGTAACACAACTCTATTAAAACGTAAACTATGGTGGATAATAAAGAGGACGGAAAATTAATACTCTTCAAAC
Organism: Tenodera sinensis; assembly: GCA_030765045.1. NCBI lineage: Eukaryota > Metazoa > Arthropoda > Insecta > Mantodea > Mantidae > Tenodera > Tenodera sinensis. Next base: position 237,165,606 of record CM060964.1, read on the forward strand.
CGAAGACTTGAGATAACGAATAAACAATAACATCTTATTCAGCATACACCGGAGAGATTTCTCTAGCCTACTTCCCTCAAAGTAATTGCGTGTGGTACAGATATTGGTGTTTCCGGGACTTTAGCTAGGCTTCTCGCTATTTATTAACTGCGTTTATGCTTCTCACTTCTGCTTATACTGGCAGTAAACTTTGAGTGTATGTGTGTGTTATTTAAAACACGTATCTGTTTATCCCGTGCAGACTTATTGCTGATGGTATTTGTTCCTCTTTCCTCCTCCTAGCTGCCCTAGCATAACAGATGCAGGTGGCCTGTGTTTGGTTCAAGAAATTATTTACAGTAGCTTAAAACCTAAAGAAACTTTTCAGCTGCGTTGTTCTCGTCCCCTTCATTACGCACTCTCATCTCGGTGTGCTACAAGTGCAAGTAGTGCATTGAAAATGGGTGTAGTCGGTTCATGTATAGTGATACTGTGGTTGATAATATTTAGTCATTGTGTTAACTGTAATTCTACACTTTTATTGTTACAAACTACTTCGTATTCGTGTGAAATGCCTCCAAAATATCAACAGCATTTTCGAAAGGAGTGGCTTAGTGACCCCGCTTTTAAGGACTGGCTTTTAGAAGTGCCGAGTGATAAAGATAAAGTTAAATGCAAATTTTGTAAAGCTATCTTTAACGCAAAACGCAGTGATCTTTTGCAGCATGCTAAAACTAAAAAGCATTTAGCTTCAGCTAGTGCATTTAGCTCTTCAAGAAGGTTGGACCAATTTCTTAGCTTAAGTAGAGATTCTGAGAAGTTACGAAATGCCGAAGCTTCTCTCTCACTTTTTGTTGCGTGTCATTCATCACTATTAAGTATTGACGACCTTGGTGAACTTTTCAAATCTATGTTTAGTGACAGTCCAACTGCGGCAAATATTCAGTTGCACAGGACAAAATGTAGTGCGTTGGTGAACTTTGTTTAGGTCCCCATTTTGAGAAAGTATTGCGAGAAGATATAGGGACTGGAGTGTATAGTATACTTATTGACGAGTCAAACGACATCAGTATTACCAAAATTTTGGGGATTGCAATAGTGTATTTTAGTCTTAGAAACGGTGGGTTAATTTCTACATTTCTAGCTTTTTCTGAGCTACAATCTTGCGACTCTGAGTCAATCGCTGCCTGTGTTTTGAAAACATTGCGTGAGAAAGGGTTAAATATAAAGAATTTAAAGGGTATCGGCGTTGATAATGCTGCTGTTATGACAGGCGTCAACAATGGAGTTTGCACTAGATTGCGTCAAGAATGTCCATGGCTCATAATGATACGCTGCGTGTGCCATTCTTTGCAGCTGGCAATCTCTTCCGCTGCTCAGTGTCTTCCAACAAACCTGGATTTTCTCATACGCGAAACCTACAATTGGTTTACCCACTCGGCTTTACGTCATAGTCAATATAAGGCTTTGTATGCTGCTATTAACGATGGTCATCAACCTCGCAGAACTGTACAGGTGTGTCAGACCCGGTGACTTTCAATAGAAAGTGCTGTTGTCAGATTACTTGACCAATGGCTTGAACTTAAGACTATGTTTAGCATGGCCAAATCAAGAGATTCTGCCTCACTCTTGCATGCTATGTATGTTGATGAAACAAATCATGCATTTCTCCTATTCATTCGACCAATACTAAGCGACGTTCAAAGGGTTAATAAATCATTTGAATCGCAAGTGGCAGATCCGTATAAATTATTGGAGGATTTATACTCGGCGCCAAATAAGAAGGGGATTGACAGCTGCTTACCCACGTGGTGGAAGGGTCTAAATGAACAGGAGGGGATGGATGCGTCATGGCAACGAAAAGAGGAACCAATTGGAGCTAAGATGTTTCCATAGCAACGCTAAACCAGTGTTGTCGATATTTAACATGTGATTAACATGTGCCTGACCTGCAATCTATAGCAGTAACATAAATTGTGCGTCTTATCTTGTTTTCCCTGCAATATATACAATGTCTCCCTCCAACTACAGCTTGCAATGTTTGTATCAGAGATTGTGTGTGTGTGCTGACAAGTTCGTTTGCATCATTCTATTTAGTGTGGTTATTTGACTTGTATTTACGTGAGTCTGAATTTGTATATCTGTGCATATGTTGTGAGCATTTACAACTGTATCACTCTTTTAATGAATAATTATGTCCAAAAATATTGACAAAGACAGCGTAGCCAAGCGAAAAACTTTACGCACTCGGGAAGTGAATGAAATTGTGCTTGGTAAGGTACTTATCCCAATTAAAGGATTATGCAATTGATGGTATTGCTGAAGAACATGGTCGCAAAATTGTTTGGTGTCGCCCTTTCCTAGTGTACTCCGATTTAATTAATTTGGGCCGAAGTAAAGGGTTACGTTGTGCGAAACAAAGATTTCACTGTGTCGTGTGTAATAAAGCTACATCGATAAAAAGCTGAAAACTGTGAAAAAGTTGTTACCGATACAAAGGGCGTAATAACTGTAACATGGGAAAATGGAGTCTTGGAAGCAAGGATAGAACAGTTTGTCATTACCGCTGGTAATTCCGGCAATAATGCAAGTGAGTCGGATATCAGCGGCATTTCCCATTATGGCGGCGCCGTGGCCGAGCGGTTAGCGCGCTCGCCTACCACCTAGGCGGCCCGGGTTCGATCCCAGGGACCCGCATGTGGTATTCGTGGTGGACGAAGCGGCGTCAGGGCGGGTTTTCTCCGGGTACTCCGGTTTCCCCCGCCATCTCATTCCACCGGTGCTCCATCTTCATGTATCATCAGTGTCACCGCCTGCGGTGCCGTAGTAGTAAAAGCGGGCGTTAAACACTACAACAACATTTCCCATTACAATATTTCACAGGTATGTTTCTTTTGTTAACATTAATCTTTACAGTGTTATAATACTTCCATATTCTATCCTTTACGTGTAAATTAACTATTTTACTATTTTTTTTTTTTTCGAATATGAATATAAATTATACTTGCTCTACATTCCAAACGCAATCCAACAGTCTTCTTACGCATAATGCTAACGCGCTCTCCACGTGGCGCGATAAGTGGCAACGTCGCCTCTCGTGCACCGCCAACTGTCAATACCTACCTTGAGAATTATGTGGACTGGCATGCGTATTTAGGCTATGAAGTGGAGGAGAAACTTCGGGGTTTAAAATTACCTCCTGACGACGAAAAGGAATTTAGGAAACGGCGTATCACTTTTTTGTTGAAGTTACATTGTGAACTGCAGGCAAGACTTCCCGATAGTGTAAAAATTTTAAGAAAAGTATCCTTCTTGTCGGTTGAAAATTCTTTGCGAGTAGTGAAAGAGTCCCTTATTCCAGTCATGAAATATTTAAATATTCCTCCTGAAAAAAATCACAAAAGCAGAATTTCAGTGGCAGAACTTAATTACTGTAACCTGGAAGGAAACTTCACAGACATTGCGTTTCTGGCATGAGGTGGCAAGTCACAAAAGATGCATCGGGTGTTAATCCCTTTCAAGAGCTAGCTGACGTTGCAGTATCTTTGCTGGTACTACCTTGGTCCATTGCCGAGATAGGCTTTTTAGCATGATGAACATAAGAAAAACCAAACTCCGTAACAGAATGGGAACACATGTTAAATTCAATTACAGCAATCAGATCAGGACTTCGTCGGATGGGCAAGTGTAAAAATTATCAGTTTCCCCCCCCCGAAGTATTAAATAAAATAGGGACATTGGCTTCGTATAGTAGTGGTTCGAGTGATGACACACCAAGTACTTCACAAACACCAGAGGAACGTATTACTTCAATTCTCTTCCCTGAAATTCACGAAATCGACCCCGATGATGCAGAGGAAGTGCAGCTCCACTTCTAAATGAGGTAATGTAGTAATGTCATTCGTTATTAACATAAAGCTAAATGAAGTAGTATTTATTACGTAGAATAGATTAAATTGCGTTCAGCGAGTTCAGAAGTAGCCATGGAGGCCGGTGAACATTGAACATGTCAATAACGTACGTAACACTACTTCGTTATACAATATTGATAACTAATAATTACAGCTAAATAAATCGTTAGCTTTTTTTCTCAGTTCATATTTAGGCTTTTTGGCTTATTTTGAACGACGATCTAGCTTATCTCCTTGAGTATGGGTTGACAACACTGAAGCAGATGCACTTGATTATCTCCAGCCAAGTAAAAAATCTTCACCAAAACATGTGCCCATTACTTTGTACAAAAACCAATATGTAAGCTCTTAAAATTTATCCTAGGTTTCTTTTTGAAAATAACGTACCTTCAGATTCCACCTTTAATCTGCGCTAGGGATTTACACAGCAATGCTGCAAGGAATACCTATATCGTAGGCGTATCCCGCGGTCTGCATGGCTGAAAATTAAATACAAATGAATACAATTGTCAGTAAAATACATTGTTAACACTTCCTTTTAAAAGCATCTTGCACCTAAGTGCTACGTACTTCACCAATATTAATAGAAAATATCGATATTACACACAGATATGTTAAGTAGAAATAATGCAAATGTATAATTGCCTCTCCGTTGATCATTTCGCGACGAAAAACTTATTTTACCCAAACCCTAAGATGGCTCGCTTCCTGTTTATCTATGCTGTTAATACGATAGTTATTCCAAAACTTTAATCAGCCAATCACATTTTTCGTACGAGTTTACCAGGGCTGCCCCTGACCGGTTGTCGAGTTAAGTGTTTCGTGCTTCCCCAAAGCAAGCTTCACCCGTATGGTAGTAATGGAGAGACCACGGAGGTTTGCAAATTGCTAAAGCTTGCCGCAGCAATAAACGAAATATCCGGGAGTAAAGAGAAGCAGTCCAGTAAACACAGCCCTTTAGCCCATAAAAATATTTTATTCATCAGTATACATAAGTAACATTTACAACCTTTGAAAGGTAGAATCAGAACTGAAATTCAATTCCACAGCCAGGATTTTAACCATTATACACGGCCGCTCTAACCACTGAGCTACAATGGCAAATGCTGGTACAACATAAAATTCCCCAACTGACTCATTTTCCCAGTAGACCGCAAGGAAATCTCAAATTCAAGAACACACTTCAGTTGCAACTTACATTCGCTGTACTGAAGTCCCGGGCTTTTTATTTTCCATTCTCTTTATTATTATTATTATTATTATTATTATTATTATTATTATTTTATTCGTATTAAGATCGATCAGCAATAATGCTTTTACAGATCTGTGAGAATAACATAAAATGAACATTATAAAGTTGTTGAGGTTGGCTACATCAATGTAGCTCCTCGAAAATTTATAGTGTCTCACAGAGGAGGAAGTAACATAATAGATCACAGATACAAGGCAAATGTGTCGGAGTGTGATAGTGCGTCCATAAACCCCAAACAACAACAACAAATATTTTGTGAAAAACTGAAGGTCGGAGTCTTCTGAGCTTGAGGTCGAGGTTGGCTACATCAATGTAGCTCCTCGAACATTTATAGTGTCTCACAGAGGAGGAAGTAACATAATAGATCACAGATACAAGGCAAATGTGTCGGAGTGTGATAGTGCGTCCATAAACCCCAAACAACAACAACAACAAACATTTTGTGAAAAACTGAAGGTCGGAGTCTTCTGAGCTTGAGGTCGAACTGAGCAGGATATCTTGAGGCAAGCGTTTACGAAGGCGTGTTGGCCGGCGTGTATTTTCCATTCTCGGTAAATTTAAAACAAAAGAACGATTACTCAATTATGTCAACGAAGAGACTAACTAATATTAGAGGAATCCTACTGTTCCTGTTCTATTTTCCCAGAATCATGAAACGGTAAGTTTTCTTGTGTTTGAACTATTATGATTATCATAGAGATATATGGATGGGCTCGGCAAGCAATTGTAGGCATTGCTTAAAATTAAATAATTTTGGGGAATGGAATGGAACTTTGAATTCTTAGCTAAACAATTTGTGCCTTGTGTCAGATGTTACTTGCGCCAAGTTTTATATGCAAATCGGCGCCAACAGTTTAGAAGCCTTTCAGAAGCATGCACATACAGTACTGCGTACACCTATATTTGCTGCTGTAAAGAGTATGGAAAAGCTGTGCCATTAAAGCCGAAATACACTGTGCTACAAAAACATTTCCAGTTATTTGAGTTGCCAATGATTACATGCTTCTATTGCAAATTTAGAGATGTGCACAAATGTTCCAAATGTAAATGCTGAAAAAGTACGATACAAGTCTCATTTTGGTAGGTACATAGGTAGGTGTAAGGGGTTTGTAAGGTGACTTAGAAACTGTTGACACACACAAATTCCACCCATCTTTCACTAGTCCTCCGCCTGATGCATTGGTGATTAACTTGCTTCGGTGATGTCATGAGTAGACGATTGACCGCCGCGAAAGGCTGAATAAATCTGAAGACCTGGTATGTCTATAGGTAGGAACGGCTTTGTGTACTATTTTGCTCCACGTAATCTGAGAGTCCAGATAATTTTTCTAGGGCTAATTGAACTAAATGTTTGCATCTATTGTACAACATACTATTTATAATTAACATTAACTCCTCCTTAATCATTGATTATTATAGAATGCCCACAAAGAGGAATTGTACACAACTCAGTCGTAAATGAATGAGATAAATTTGAAATTTAGGCTAACAAAACACTTCGTTCAGCTCGATCTTAGGCAGGAATATAGTCAATTGGCAATTAAGGAAACAAATGTTACTAACTACTATACTGTGATGCCTGGCATACTCATTCAGCACTAAACAGTTACACCAATAATGTGTTTTTAAACACAAGGATAAAATAACATGATTTACTTATCCACTTTCCTTCTCTGGAGACCTTAACCTGGCGGACAGACTGTATTACCTCTGATAGTAAGGTTCGCGTCGAACCTCCTGCATATGACCTTCAGAGGCCTCAGAACTAGCTTCGATTTGCCTATCTTTCATTCTTGCGGATTCGACTATTATTGCTTCTGCCACAAGTGGGAATGTTACTAACGTATCTCCCTTTTCTAATGTTTCTATGATGGGTTCATTTGTCCGCGTATTGTCAAGTACTTGGAGTGTGCTCCGGTCGACCCCGTGCGAACCCGATACAAGGCCATTTAATAGTTTCCCTGCTCCCGGTGACTTGAATTTCCTTGCCCCGAGTAAACCGTCCGGTGACTATCGGTTCTAGCTCTGTTTTCAGCGGTCTGGGGTGCATATCTACCTCTCTCGGAATGACTCGGTGAATTATTTCTGCCAAATGCATCATATGACCGGCTTCTATTTCTATTATAATCGTTCTGGTTTCTGTTCCACCAGCGATACTTTGGTGCTCGTCCGCTATGTTGCCAGTTTCTAAATTGCGGACTTGGGCGAATAAAATTAATGTGATGTTGCCGGGCACGCGTGTTTCCTCGGCTGCTTCTGTGGTTCCTATTGTGGTTTTCGTAATTTCTTTGCCAGCCGCCAGAGTGAGGTAATTAGAGTTGGTATATATCTCCCCCGAGTATTTTGGAATCTGCGGCCCCGGTCAAAATTGGGATGGCATCGTGCCCTGGTCCTCTGGAAGTTGTCACTTGTTGAATGTCGGTTCCTCCCTGCTGAACTCGTTAACGTAACCTACATTCCCGTGACGACTGTGCTGAAATTCCTGTTTATTTTCAAATGCCGATATTAATTCGATTATCTCAGTCTTCGGTTTAGCTACTATTAAGTAGTTCCTTGTCCTTTTGGGAAAGTATGGGCTAATTAAACTTATGAGGTCTCTCTCGCTAACGGGCGGTTCGACTACTTTGCTCCGCTGTGCCTACCATAATAAATAATCCACCATTGTTTGGCCTTTTTTAATTTCATACCTGCCGTTACTCAAGGATGACCGAACATAATTTTAAAAGGTGCCAAGAGTTAACTGCTGCGGTATGTGGAATAAATCTATTTCTATTGCCATTTAGTCCAACTGAACAACCAAATTTGACTAAAGTTTTCATATACAGTTCCACTTAATAGCTCTCTGTAAAATGCACAGTGAAACACTATCCCTATGCTGCGTGCATGCTACTATGTCTAACTCTTTTCATGCACATGCACACGATATGGCTATGTTGTAGCATTCTCCTATTGGGTACTGTCATATGCAGGAGATTTGATGCAGATAATAGTACTGCAGCTGTTATAATAATATTATTAAGGACTAAGTCTTAAAAAATGAGATGCCAGATAAATAATTGCTGAAATACAGAGTCTGTATTTTCTATTCCACATTGATAATAAATAAAGTGCCTCTAATACAGTTGACTCCACGTCATTCAGTAAAATATTAACCAGACAGTACTATTCCCAATTGACGCCTTCAAAAGCAGCAAAGTTAGCAGTAGGGAATGTCAAGTCTAGTTGACGTTCTCTGACTAAAATATTAAAAACCAAAAAGTTATGTACCTAAAAAATCTAAAAATGTTGGCAATATAAAAATAATTTGATGGTCAAAAGCAATGGCACTTGTGATAATAAAGCTGCTTTTGACTGAAAAACTCCCTTTTGGAAGCGAGTGAAAATATTGGCAGTACCATGACTAAGTGATTAGACCTCTGTATGAAAGATTTGTTATGGACAAAGTGGCATCTGAGTGGATTCTCCAGTTTTCCCAGCCAGTCATTTCACCAAGTGCTCCATCACTCTCCCTTTCTGTTCTCATTTCATATCTCACTCTCATACCAGGCTTCGCACTGATCACCCATCCTGGCTGCACTCTGATCAAGAGTTCATCTGCACCTCGACAAGTCCTGACCCCAGGTGCCCACTTGTAAGTCCTGGAAGGGGGAATGTAAGTCCTTCATACAAGGAGGTCAAACAAAGAAGTGAAAAAATATTGTTGGTCAGCAAGAAACAAATTAAATCTCAATGAACAAAATTGACTTTTCACTTTATCAATATGGTCATGGATATGCATTTCTGATCTTGGGCTATTGTGAACCAAGATGTGTGTTTTATTTCCTGTTCTTGTTTCTGTTTTGGTTTCCATTCTTGGATTGTTGTGAACCAGCCTTCAGGTGAATTCAAGCCAGCCATTACTGCTTGCTTTGAGCAGCTTAGTAAGCATAATATGTGCAGTGCAACTGAGTCTTGCCTTAACTTGGGTGGTTACAGATGAAAGTGAAGGAAGGAAATCATTATTCCACAGATCTTTCATAAAAATAGACAAAAACTTTCTAGTTCAATAGTGCCAGAGTCTTGATAGCAGAAGGAGCTAAAACAACTTCGACACACATGCTTAGGTATTGAGTCCTGGAGAAAATGGAAGAGCTAGCAACTTACTGGAGAACAAAGTGGAGATAACTTGAATAAACGCAGTAGGCAGTTGCTAGGCCCTGCCCATTGCTTCCTCTACCATCTCATTCTGGTTGCAAGCCTTCTCTCAGGATGGTAGAAGTGCATAAGATATAGCTATGTCATTAAAGTATAAATTTGTCAAATTAAAAAATTTTGTAACATTAATGTTTTACAAATTATTAATTTTTGGCAATTCAAGTGTTATGTTATCTCTAATTCAAAGATATTCTTGGGAATATTTATCATGCTTAATATGAAATGCATAAGCATTTGCCATTGTTATTCTCTATAGAATATATTTGAAGTGATAAAGGTTGCATGATATGTCATTTTTCTGCTAAACAAAAAATGTCTCACTACTAGAATGTTTCTGGTATGATCTTAAAAACTCAATTGAGAAGATCTCCTTATTGGTTCTTACAGACATGTAAACAAAACTAAGCCCCGGCACAACAGCCCATGACGAGCCAAGCCTTACCGCCCAGCTGCTGCGTCCCCCACTTCGGCCCATTACAGGCGTCATTGTTGGGGTGCAGTACTGGAGGATGGTACATGGTCAGCGTCCCGATCCCTCCTTGCCAGTTATGCGGTCTTCACAACCTGGGACCGCTACTTTTCCATCAAATAGCTCCTCGATTGGTCCCCCCAGGACTAACGAGGCTGAGTGCACCCCGTGCCAGGCCTCCCAGAGGGGATAAAATCCCCATGCTGGTACCGGGGATCGAACCCGGGCCCTCCACGCCAGAGGCAAGCACGCTATGGAGGCGGTCCTTACAGACATGTAGATAACAAATAACGTGCTTACCATTACTTCATACATTATCCTCTCATTCTGTTTATGCACACACAACACACCCTCACAGCTGAACAAGGTAGAAATTGGGCATTGCAATTGCATACCGTGGGTGACCAAATTTATTCAGAACTTCTGTCACTAAATTTAAATCTGACATGACTGTTAGTTGACGAAACACCTTGTGTAACACTTTTGTGCAACAGAAAGGTCTTCAAAAGTACAGCAGAACTGTGTGATCGTGTACTTATTTTTCACTTCTGATTCTACCTCTCAAACATTGCTCACACATGGCCTGTGTGTTTAAAAATGCCAGCAGCAAGTTCGTTGGCATAAATAATTACATTCTGTTCTCAAATAATTTTAGTTATTATAGATCTCATCATTGAACATCAGGTTTTCATGGTAGAATTCTTTCCAAAACAGAAGGATAATTAAATATGCTGGACATGATAATTTTGGCTGATGTTTGAATGGTTTTCTTCCTGCTTTCCCACAATTTTGGCAAATTTTCAGGGAAAAGGGGGGGAAATTGTGTTAAGAGTTAACAGATCAGTTGGAATTTGTCATTTTATATGCAATACTAAATCCATGTACTTGAGTTAATTGCCCTCTCTTGTCCCAGCTAAGACCTCTCTTTCCAACAATTGGCTCAGTTGCATGGAAGAAGGGATCATTCACTCTAAGCTTAAAAAACGTTAACATATAATAGCAACTTGTTTGTTATATATCAGGGAAGCAAACAAAATCATATCAATATAAAATATGTAACTTTTTACCAACTGTAAGAAACAAACCTATCAACTGATATCAGCTTTCGAGTGCTATGAGGTTTGAAATTATGGCACTTGCCTTCCTCCCTTCATTCTCTGAGGTATGCTGTTGCCCAGCATGTCATTTCCTTGGAACTAAGTAGTTACTGTATCATGTTATACTTTTTTTAAAATAATGTTATAGATTTGAAGTTACTCATGCTAAGTTTAAAATAAGTGGGGTCATCCAGAGTTCTAATTAACCATTGCAGCTAATATTGTCAAATTTTACAGAAAAGCTGCTCCATCGTCTACAGCAGCAAGGAACAGGAGTACCGGAGCAGGTAGCGGTGGAATGTGGAGGTTTTATACTGATGACTCTCCTGGCATAAAAGTGTGAGTACCTCATATGTGGTTAAACTATTTTGGGAATATGTTGTTGTTTTCTAGTGCCTTGCATCTAGCAAAGAAGCCATTAGCATTCGTGCTTTCCAATACTTTTGAACTGTAGTTTCTTCTGATCTTAATGCTTCACAGGTCTTCAAGTGGTCTTCGTTCATTTCTACTGGATCGTTACACAGGACACATATTGGTGAGGCTGAGATACCTATTCTGTAGAGATGACTTGCTAAGCAGTCATGATTTGTCAATAGTCGTAAGGCTGCAACCGCTGTTTTCCTTGGTCTCTGGGGGATTATATCTGGGTTGGAAAGTAGTGTAATCCATTTTTTATCTTTGGCATGTTTCTATTTCTTGTAGGTATGAATGAGAAAAATTTTTAATGATCAAGCGTTTTATTGAGGAATATGAGAAATTGAATTTAGACTTTTGTTTTATTGTTGTGCCTTTCTTTGCAAGTGAGTCTGCAGCTTCGTTCCCCATGACTCCACAGTGTGCTGGAATCCATTGGAGATGAACAGTCTTATTAACTTTTTGGAGTTGTGTTAACATTTTGTAGCATTTTCTAATTTTTGTTGGCTTCTTTGTAGTATTTGAACATATTCCCTGAATTGCAGCTTTAGAATCCGAAAGAATTACTGCCTTGTTAAATTTATTTAAGGGAAGATTTAATAATTGTTGGAGAGCAATGTGTATAGCCTCTATTTCTCCATCATAATTTGTTGTGTCTCTGCCAACAGAATGATAAAAGGAAAAATGTGAACACGTAACTCCAGCTCCAGTAAAGTTTTCCTTGGAGGATCCATCAGTATATATGTGCAGCCATTCTTCTGTGGGATACCTAGTATTGATTGTTTCCAGAGCTAGAAGTTTTTGTATTTCTTTTGGTGTGTCTGATTTACTTCTTTCCTCTATTAATTCCAAACTGAAGGTAGGTTGCAATAATTCCAATGGATTTTCTCTTATAAGTAGATTTTCTCTGGTGTTAGGAATGTTCAATTTGGATTTAATCTGTGGTACCTTTTCTAGGAAACTACTATGAGTTTTAAGGATTGAAGGGGGGAGGTTCTCTCCTGTCCATTTAGAGTTTGGCAGTCGTAACATTTTCTCATGTTGGAGCAATGCTTGTTCTTCTATTTTTGTTGTTATTGATGGGGTCCGTGTTAAGGCAAGCATGGCATCAATAGGTGTGGATTTAACTGCTCCAGTGATTAGGCGAAGAGCCTGATTTTGTATTTGTTCAAGTTTATCGATGTTAGCATTTGCTGCTGTTATTAAAGCTTCAGAACAGTACAAGAGGTTTGGTTTAACATGCATTTTGTATGTTGTGTTAAGGACTCTCCTTGAGCAGCCCCATTTAACACCAGCCTACCTTTTCAGGATTTGCAGTTTCTTTTCAACCTTTTCTGAGATGTTTGCTATATGTTTTTTCCAACTTAGCTTTCTGTCAAAAGTGATGCCCAAGTATTTGGCATCATCAACTACTTTGAGTGGTTTACCATTATAATTTATGTTAATATTAATTGGTTTGTATTTTAGTGTAAATAATTCATAGTTTGTTTTTTCCACATTGATAGTCATGAGGTTTTTGGAGCTCCATTCATGTACTTTGTTTAGGGCTGTTTCTATTCTGTCTTTAATTAATTCAGGTTTTTTTTGGAGAGCCTGAAGTCCAAATGACTACATCGTCAGCAAATAAAGCAATTTTGGTTTCTAAAGTTTTTATTATTGATGGAAGGTCATTTATATATATGTTAAAGTGTTGTGCTCAGAACAGCACCTTGTGGAAGTCCTCTGTGTGTTTGTTTATATTTGGAAATGTATGTATTATATTTTGTGGCACAAAATCTTTGTGAAATAAACTGAGTTATCCATTTAAGCATGTTACTTTTCACACCTATTGATTGCAACTTCTCAATTAATTTGTTTCTCCAGACTGAGTCATATGCTGATTTAAAATCAATGAACACTGCTAAGGTATCCTCCTTTCTATTGAAAGCTTCCTTGATGTCTTGGCTTAGTAGGAGTACATTTTCAATTGTACTATGATTCTGTCTGAAGCCGGTCTGTGAACTATTAAGTTGTAATATTCTAGGAACCAATTAAGTCTAGATGCCACCATTCTTTCCATCACTTTTGCAATAACACTGGTCAAAGATATTGGTCTGAAACTATTAATATTGTTTGAAGGTTTGTTTTTCTTTAAAATCGGGATGATAATGGCTTTTTTCCAGCCGGAAGGTACAGTCATTCTCCAACACGTGTTATACAGTTTAACTAGGATTTCTTTTCCTTTCCTGCCAAGGTGTTTAATAAACTCTGGGTGGATCTTGTCAGGTCCTGGAGATTTTTTGTTCTGTAATTGTTCTGTTGCTAAATCCAGTTCTGTTTCGTTAAAATCCTGAAAAAAAAAATAATTTCGTATACCTTTTGGCTTATTAGTTTCTCTGATAGTTTTTTTGGATAGCCTTATCTTGTTTTTTATATGCTTGGGGTATTCTTTGTGACTGAGCATAAAACTTAAGGGATTCTGCTATTTCCCTATCTGTAGTTAAGCTTTTGTTATTATGTTTTAATGGTTCAGTTGTATTTTTGATAATTTTGTTTTATTAAGGAATTTGTATATTTTATTTCCATCTTTCCTATAGTCGATATGTTCTACAAAATTTGTGAAACTGGCCCTCTTTGCTGTAATTAATTCTTTCTTAAAAATGGCTGCTTTTCTTCTCCAATTTTGTGCATCTTCTGGGCACTTGGTTCTTTTGGCTTTGACTCTTGCTATATTTCTTTAACTTTCCTTTGGGGATATGTGTTTTGGCTGCTGTCAATAATTTTTCACAAATTTTTTTATTCATTTCATCTGTTGACTTGAACTCTGATTCTAACAGTATATTACACTTCCCTTCTATCTCATTTTGGAAACTGGACCAATCTGCTTTTTTAAAATTCCAAGAAGTTTTAATTTTTGGTTTGTTACTTTTATTTATTAGACCTCTTATGGAGTTTATGGTGATTCTGTGGCCTGAACCTGGGTCTTCTATTATTTCTCTTTTTGTATTGTCAATTATGTCAGATGACACCATCAGAAGATCAGGATTTGTACCTGAACCATTATAATGAAGGTAAGTGGGTGGATCATTTGGATTAAATATTAATTCCATTGTTGATGAGTTTAATAGGTCTTCTATGACTCTTCCTGCTGAATTTATATCTCTGTAGCCCCACCTAGGGGAGTGTGCATTAAAATCACCTATTAAAATACTTTTGGGTTCTATGGGAATAGAATTTAGATCTAGTGTATTGTCTGGAGGATTGTAGATACTGTAAATTCTATAGTGGTAGTTACTTTTCCATACTTCAATTTTAACTATTTCTGATTTATCTTGTTCTTCCATTGTTTTTTGGATTTGGATAGTAGCTTTCATATTTCTTTTAATTCCTGTAAGAATACCACTTGCTATTTGACGAGCCTTTGGAAGTATATGTGTAGTGTACTGATCCATTTCAAAGTATGTTTCCTGTTCTGATATATTGGCTTCTTGTACTGTGAAGACATCTATATCTTGGTCTTTTAATATTTTCATTAGCTCTTGTTTCTTAGGCTGGGACATGCCTCCTGCATTCCATTGCAGAATTCTAAGTATTGGAATTGTGATGAAATTTGCCTAAAGATGTCCCCACCCGGAGATCCGATTGGGGGACAGTTTTAACTCCGGAATGTTTATCTTTAGGACTCATATTCATGTATGTGGCTTTCATGTAACTGTTTTCTTAACGGGCACCAGTTTTACAATGTGGCAGTTACATCACCCGACTTAAACCCCCATTTTGCAAGGGGGACCACACCTATCGTTGGTCAACGGGTCCATCGGACCTAGCCGGGAGGACTAAATAGGTGGTATTTAGATCCACCGACCTTCCCCTCATGTGCCTCTGAGGGATGCTGTTGTGCTGTGATAGGCCAGCACATATGTAAATGACATTTCCTCCATTTTAGATGAAACAGTTATACGGCTGTGATTCGGTCCCCAGAGCCTCATCTGTTAAAAGCAGGGTGCACCACGGGCAGGATGAGGATGGGAATTGGGTAGGAGAGGCTATAGGAGGCGCATCACTACCCCATTTTGGGAATATAGAAAGAAGAATTTTAATGACAAATTATAAGTATTATTGCATTGTATATCTTGGAAGAATAAAAAATTTCATATTTGAGTGAAAGACTATTTAAGTTGCCAGCAAAGGTTTTTGAGAAAATTTCTTCCATTTCACACTATTTTAATGAAAATACTGTGTGTTTGAAGATATTTGCAACAGTACTTGAATTTTCTGTAATTGTATGTGAATTCTTCATTCTGTGTTTTCTATCATTAGAGTCAAACTTTACTTCAGGAATGTGTGTGTGGGTGGGTGTGTTTAGGGGGGTGGGGATAGTTTGGAAATGTTATTCAGATTTTGTCAAGATGCTCATAATGTAGCAACAGAAAATATTCTATGTAAATCAGGAACCATTGCTGGATTATTAAAAATTTTCTTCCATTTTGACTTAATTTTGAATTACTGATAGATATAATTAGAAATGGTTTTTCTTTTTATGGTGTTTAATTGATTCATATGAAGAGTTTTGTTTTACCATGAAGTTGGTTGTTGCTTCTCTGCAAAAATATCTGCCACTTCATTTCCAAAAACAGTTCCCCCCCCAGCAGCTTACTTTGGTAAGTACAGGAGTGGTGTTCTCAGAGTCCTGAGCCACCAGTCCTCCAGCTTTTGGGGGTTGGGTTAGGGTTACCAGCTGTTAAACAGTTTTGTTCCTAATCCTTTGGATGATAGCTGGGGTGATGCAGTATATCAGGTTGACCCCATTCAGAGTTGAGGTTCGTCTTGGCAAGGACATAGATGGGGCTACTAGCATCTCTCAATGGCGGAATCTGCTGCAGCAATGGACGTTGCTACAGATTTTGGCTCTTAGTTCTTTGAACCTCTTTGTGGTTCAGGCCACACTGGACAAAATTGCTGGTCCAATACAGAACTGTACCTAGCAATACAATGGGTCTTGATTGATACAGACTAAGGATGGTACTTTGTTTACTACAAGTACATCATTTTGGAACCACCTACCTTGAATATAGGCCAAGGTGTTGTGACCTTCCTTGCCTTAGATGGCCTCTCTGAATAGGAAGTTACCTATCTTTCTAGTCAAGGAGTCAGTGCAGCTAAGCAGCTCATGCAGCAAGAGGGTACAGAACAAGTACCTACAAGGATGGTCTTTTTGAGATTTAACTTAAGGCAGCTTCCTAACACTTAAAGCTGGATATGAGATATTGTATGTTCTGTCAATACATTCCCAATCCTTTATTTCACATGTTAAGGGTCCAATATACAGTGCTAACATGTAAGCAGCAGACTTTGTTGTCCTCCGTGTGGAACAAATAGACATGAATGTTTTCCTTGTTCCTCCATCTCCAAATGTGTGAACTGTGATAGTGCCCATCCTGCATACTGTCACAGCTGCCCTGTGTATAAGGAAGAGCATGCCATCCAGGAACCCAGGAATAAGGATAAAATTGGATATTGAGAGACAAAGGAACTTTGCCTGTTATTTTCAATAAAGTTAGTCTGTGAATCCTTCAGTCATGTTCTTCAATGCTGAACAGTAATTGCATTGTGCATGCTAGCCAAAATGGAAGTTTTATCAAAACCCTATTTCTTTTCCAGCCGCCATTCCTTTCAGCTCCTTTTTTTCCAGGTTACACATTCTGGTCATCACTTGCTGTGGCCAATCAGTATGGTGACTTACCTTTGGACAATCCTGCAGACCCATCTATGGATACCAACTGGCAGTTAGTGCTCCTGGCTCATGAAGAGAACTACCTGTATATCCTGTTCAGTAAGATACGAACATACTGATTACTCCATGGGTGCTTCATCTGCCACAGATTTGCAGTGTTCAAAATCTGATATTTTGAGAGGTAGAATTGGAACTGAAAGATTCAGTGCCACAGCTGGGATTTGAATCACAGACCTTTCAGTTTACGTGTGGCTGCTCTAACCATTAAGCTACTGTGACAACTTGCCAGTATGATATTGAATTCTCAAGGAGTTGCCTACAACTGCTCCTGTGGATCTTTCCCAGGCTACTATCAACATCTTAGCAGGAAAAGCTTTACCTGCTGTGGCCATTCTCCTGTTGCAAACTCAGAAAATGCTAAAAGCTGCTGCAGAGTCAACCATTGCTATAACCGTAACAGATGCATCTGTTAAACAGCCCTCTATACCACCTTTGCCGGCAAACCCCAGGAGGAAGAACTTCACCTCTAAAGTTTTGTAGGTCTGGGTGGCTCAGTTGGTTAGACACTGGCCTACTGATCCCAAGGTCGCAGTTTCAAATCTGACCCAGACCGATGTGCTTAAAATGACAGCTCTGTCAGTAGATTTACTGGCATGTAAGAACTCCTGCGGGACAAAATTCCGGCACACCGACAACGCTGATGTGATCTGGGCCATTCACAGTATCATTAAACAACAAAATTAATTAACTAAGATTTTGTGCTTGTTTTATAGAGGCACCAGCGGTTGGAAAATAATTGGATACTGGGTGTGGAAGCTGATAATGCAATGAGAGAATTTAAAATGGTATGCTCTACAGTTGATGTGCAAGGATGGATACAAGCCTTTAGTCGTACTGATGATAGGCTAGATGCTCTTGGACAAGAAATCTGAACTCTCATATTTCGATTGGATATACCACACATTTTGCAACATAAAAGCTGCTTTCTTGGATGCCATTTTGTTATTGGTTCTCAAATGAATCAAGGGTTGGGCTGTGCTGTGGTTATTAATTCACACCTCCATCTTAAGATTTGCTTGCCCCTTAGCGCTTCGTTTATACTACTGTACTGTATTCCATGTTTAAAACCACAATTTTCATGGATGCCCCTTTTCCCTACAATCCAGTGCCATTTGTTCTAATTTCCTTAGTGCTTTACTTAGTTTTCAGGAACTCCACTTGTTCAGAAAGTCCATGATCAATTGCAATCTTTCAATCTTGCTGACTTTAAAGTGGTCTTCATCTAGGCTCCTGGAACATTGTGGCATTGTAGGAAACAAACAAGTAGGTCAGGCAGTAGTGGATGCACTTCTGCATCCTGATAAATGGTTTCTCCACTGCTTATCTATGGATTTGAAGGGTTTTTGTGTAGAAAGATACTCTCTGTGGCAAGAGAAGTGATTTACATCTACCATCAAACTCGGAGGTCAAGGGTACAATGCCTCCCTGGCATTGTTCACTTCCATGTCATGCAGAGGTTGTGCTTGCTCAGTATATTGGCCACTGTTATTTGAGTCGTGACTACCTCAAGGTGAACCACCAACACCACCACACTGTATCCACTTCAGTGTGCCCTGGTGAAACATGTCCTTGTCCAGTATCATCGCTATTCCACACTTTAAAAATACCTTGGTATATCTAACAATTTAATTACTATTTTAGGAGAAAACTCTGCCTCTACCCCCAAGCTTCTCCAATATGTTCAATTAAGTAGATTCCTTAAAATCATTTAACTTTGGATTTTCTCGTGTGATATTGACTTTCGAACTGTGACAGAACTATGCACCAGTATGCATCTTTATGTATGAATTGCTAACTTTGTTTTATCACCTCATTATGATGGAATCTCCGATATTCACATGGGAGCTCGGATCATATAGGAAAGGTATGTGGCAAACCTGTCATAGTGTATAGGTGTCCCTTCATAATAATTAGTGGGAACTCTTTAGCTTCATTTATTCAGGTAACAAAGAAATAATTTGTATAATAATGGTTTGACCACACTGGATTAGAAATTATACAAGTAATTTAAACTTTAATAGGAATTTTTGCATAAGCAGTCAACATGTTTTCCCTCGATATCTTTGTAAATATTGATACACTGCCATGCCCATTTTGGTCAGGATATTAACCCTGAGCCATATCAGGTTTTTTATATATATACACAGGGTGTAAAAGAATAAGACCACATAAATTTAATCGGTAATAAACAGTTCATAGGCAATCAATTTGAGATAGGAAACCTATGGTCTAAGATTACAAATTACTGAACTGTGCCTTAAAATTCCTTGGGCAGATGCACGTAACTGATCATGCCCACTGCAGCTGTAATGTATGATGAAAAAACAAGTGGATGTATATGATGGTGGTATTTTTATATTTTAAAGCATAAGCACAACATTGTTCTCAAAATGAAAAAGAAAGAGGGGGGGGAAAAGTATCTATCTGGGGGCTTTGAACTCGGTTTCTTGGGTTTGAGGTCCACAGTCAGTCTGCATAGCTGTGCGGCCAAAGCATACATTTTAGAGCTGTCCTATATTTTCTTAGCCTTTCGCCACAGCCTGTAATCCATGGCAGTGGCGTGTAGCCACATGTTAAGTCCACATTTAAGTGCTTTTTGTAACGTTACAATTTAGAAATGCTTCCTCAGAGAGACAAAATACAGGTTTTACTAAGTGCCTAATAAGCACTATTTCATTTCTAATGACTATTTACATATTTATTTCTGGTTATGATTTATCACAATCTCTAAATACCTTGAACACGTATAACTTGGTAATTTGGTGCTGTAGACCACAGGATTCCTATCTCCAATTGATTATCTACGAGCCATCTATTACCACTTAAATTCGTGCAGTGTTATTCATTACATCCTGTATAGCCAGAGCATGCTGCTGATGACCTCAGCAGTTTTGTGCCATCCAAAAGCTACTACTTAGCTAATTGAAAACACTGCAGTTAGTGGGGATCCACAGTAAAGTCTATACTTTAATTTAGGCTCTATATTTGTTTGATCATATATGTCATTTTGGACTGAGTAGTGGATCTTGGAGTGCAGCTTTAGAATCAGAATAACTACATTTTTGCATTTATATAACCATGGAAATAAATTTTGGAGTGATGTATATGTGGTATCAATTTCACCATCAAAGTTGGTTGAATATTTCCCCAAATGTTTTATAAAAGCAGAAGAATTGGCAAAATGCACTAGCTCCTCCTTGATACTCCGGAAGAGAGGTATCACTACAGATAGCAAGTCACTGAGTGGGTATATTGTATTGAGGGTTCCAAGGGTAAAAGCTTTGGCCTGAACAGCATTAACATAATTTTTATTAAATATTTCATTAAGATAAAGTTAACAGTCAAATGTAATTTTATTAATATGATTATAACAAGATGGACGTTCTTTCTGTTTCAGATGGATAATTTAACAAGATTTCAGGTTCTTGACTCTGTAAATCCAATCTGTGTTTTTATACTATGTGTAAAAGTTAGGTAACTATACCATTTCTTATGATCTGGTAGTGTTTACTTGGCATAAGCTAAAAGGGCTTGAATTTGAAGGTCCAAATTGATGGGTTTGTTTGGTGTAACAGTAAAGTTCAGTTGGAATAGATTTAATAGTACCAGTTATTAATGCTTAATATTGAATTTGTTCAAGGATTTTTCAGTTTGAAGATGAAGTTATAAGCACTTTGCCACAATATTTTAAAATGTGTTTAATGTATATGCAACTTGTATTCATGGGCGTCGCGAAGGAGGGGCAAGGGGGGACTGCGTGCCCCCCTTGGAAGCTGGTGAACTTAATGTGCAATCATTACTGACTATTAAACTATTAGTTTAATTTTGATGTAAAGAACAATTTTTATTTAGCACAAATTAATACGGTTATCTGCAACAAATAATATAAATTTTGACAATAAAATAACGAATTAATATTATCTGATTGCGAAATTCCAACATGTGGCCGCCCCTTGGAAAAGTCTGCCGACGCTCATGCTTGTATTTAAAATGTTCATAGTACAGCCTCATTTTTTACCAGCAAGTCTTTTTAATATTTTGAATCTGCTACTTTCTCACTAATGCTTTCAGTATGCTTTTTCCAAGTTAAAGTTCCTCCTTTTCAGTTTTTAATAAGTTGTTTCCATATGATGGATATTAACTAGTTTCTTGTATAAAAAAAAGTTTGGAAGCTGCTTTATCTTGTGTTTACAGACATTAAATTGTTTGAACGCCAGGATTTAAGTTTATTTAATATTTTTTGCAGAATGATTCCAGTTTTTAAAACTTATTGCACTTTTGACAGAACCAAATAACCTGACCAGCAAAAAGGATAGTTTTTGTTCCTCCATTCTCTAGCTGCTTTGATAGATCATTGATATATGTAGATGTCTTTGGTTAAACATATAATAATGATGATGATAATGATAATGATGACATACAGTAATATAAAATGTAATAACTTGAAATAATTGAGATATTTATTGGCAGTTTGTATCTACAAGTATGGCAACTCAATGTTTTCTCTATTTACTTGCGGCAGTTTGTACCACAATATATGCATAACTGCCTTGTTCACAAAAACACGTCAGTAGCCATGGGGACTCCACAGCAAAGGGTGTTCTGTGTGCTTTTTCTCATGGAGCTTAAATCCATTACTTTAGTATGCTGTTTTCAGCAAAAGTATGAACTGTGACCAACTGACAATGTTCCCACTTATGCAGTAATTAAGAAATGGGACAGGTGCCTGTGGGAGGAGTTTACTTTTAATGTTGGCCCACCATACGAAGCACTCAGTTCCAGAGTCTTTTGTTGAATTAATATGTGTGTTCATCCAGCAAAGACCTTGTAAGTCACCTCGACAAGCAAGTAGGAAATTACAGTTACCTCATTCAACAGCACAGAGCCCATAAAAAGTTGCTCCTACTAACATACAAACTGCAGCATTGTTAAAAAATTAAACCTAAGGACTGGGAACAACACAAGGCATTTGTGGAGACAATTCTTTCAAAACTTGATGAAAATTGGGCATTCCTCCATTTGGTCTGTTTCTCAGATGAGACTACCTTCCACACTTCTGGCATGGTAAACACATTTGCTGCATATGGGGAACTGAGCATCCCCATGTAGTGCAGAGTATGAACGTGACACTCCAAAAGTGAATGTGTGATATGGATTGTTAAAGGACAGGATTTTAGGCTCATTGCACAGCGTACAGTTAATGTAACAAATCTAGACATGTTGGAGCTGTATGCTGTGCCACAACTTCCTTATGACATCTTTCAACAAATGGTGCACCATGCCATTATGCGGAAATTGTGGGAGATTTCCTGGATCATGAATTCCCAGATCACTGGATTGGGAGAGGTAATCATCGATTGCTTGGCTCCCTAGGAGCCCAGACGTTGTCACATGATCCTTTTTGTATGGGTTTATTGAGAATCAAGTGTACCAGGCATCAGTTCTTGATCTACCTGATGTGGCATTTGTGTAGCTATTGCAAATGTTACACCTGCAGTGCTGCAGAACACTCGGTGGGGAATGACTGGATGTCTGTTGTGCCATTAATGGTGCACATATCAAGGCGTATTAGGTGTGTACAAAAACATTTTGAGTTACCCTACTTGTAGTTTCAAGTTATTAAATTTTATATTATATATTTAACCTGGACAAACGTGTGTGCGTGGGTGACATTTTTTAGATATGCTGCCTATTAGGAAGCAAAGGATTAAAAAGGTTCATTGTTCCTAGCGACTGGTTGCCATCTGGTACTATCATAAAAAGGCATGGATGAAAACGTACAACATTTTTAAAACTACTTCTAAAGGCTCTACTTACCAACTGTATGAAATTGGCCACTGTCGTCTATACATTTTTGGTACCTCTTAAGGAATATATCAGTCACACACCGTAGTTCTCGTTGAGAAATGCTAGCAATTTCCTGGCGATATTTTGTTTTAGTTCTTCCAGGGTGTGTGCGTTTGTCTTGTACGCTTTGTTTTAAGTTACCCCAGAGAAAAAAAATTGCAGGGTGTTAGATTGGGGTACCATAAATCTATACTAGTAATTCTGTCCTGAAACACACTTTCAATTGTTCTCATCAAAAGATTGACCGTATGAGCTGTTGCAGAGTCTTGCTGAAAAAAGGCAAAAATCATGCTTCCTCTCATTTAATTCTCTAAAATAAATGGGGCAAAATAGTATTCACGTATGTACGTGCATTGACTGTTGACTTGAAAAAAATTGGCCTTATAACTCAAAACCTAATATTGTTCATGAAGTAACCCTTTAGGCCAAAAAAATTGGTGTATGGTGCCCCATTAGTGGAGAAAGGTTCCTCGGAGCTCCAATAACTAATTTCTATCTCTGGGGTAACTCAAAACATAAAGTGTACAAGACAAAACGCATACACCCTGGAAGAATTAAAACAAAATATCCGCCAGGAAATTGCTAACATTTCTTAACGCGAACTACAGCAAGTGATAGTTTCCTAAAGAGGTGCCAAAAATGTATGGATGGATGACAGTGACCAGTTCCAGCATCTCCTTTCATAAATTTGGTAAGTAGAGCCTTTATAAGTAGTTTTAAAATGTGTGATTTCATCTGTGCCTTTCTGTGATAGCAACAGACAGCAGCAAGTGCAGAGGATGCCGACAGGCAAAATGCCGCACAGCCCATTCGGAGGTGTTTGTTTTCCCGGTATATAAAATGTGATACATATTTATACATACATGTAAATAATTAGATAATATAAGCAAATATGTATTTTATATAAATATTACATATTATATATAGGCAATCAATGTGAGATAGGAAACCAATGGTCTACGACGTCAAGTTAATTAGTTATATGTATTCAAAGTAATTAGAGATTGTGACCAATAAATCAAACAAAGAAATATCAGTATTATCCACCGGAATCGAAATAGTGTTAATTAGGAACTCAGTGTAGCCTGTCTGCTGTCTCTGAAAAAGCACTTCTAAATTGTAGTGCTACGTAAAGCGCTTAAATTGGAGACTTAACATGTGGCTACATGCCACTGCAAATGGATAATAGGCTGTGGCAAACGGTTACAGAAATATAGGGCAGTTCTAAAGTGTGTGCTTTGGCTGTGCGGTTATGCTGACTGACTATGGACCTCCTAAAAAAACTGAGAAATCGAGTTCAAACCCGAAGAGGCAATAAGTTTCTTTTTTTTTTTTTTTCTTTTTCCCCTCCTTTCTTTTCAATTTTGAGAGAAATGTGTGTTTGGTTTAAAATAGCAAAATACGACCATCATATGCAATGCACAGAGTATTTGAGAGGTAGAACTGGAACTTAAAAATTCAATGCCACAGCTGGGACTTGAACCACAGAACTTCCGCTTACCAGGTGGCTGCTCTAACCATTGAGCTACTGTGACAATCTGCCAGAATGGCATTGAATTCTCAAACCAGTTCGTATTGCTCCTGGCAAACCACAAAGGCAATCATAATAATTACCATCTGAAGGTTATTTAATCCTGGGACATAAAGTACTTGCAATAGTAAGTCACCATTGGAGTAATTGTCTCTGATGTGAGACTGCCTTTGTGGTTTATCAGGAGAAATACGAACTGGTTTGAGAATTCAATGTCATTCTGGCAGATTGTCACAGTAGCTCAATGGTTAGAGCAGCCACCTGGTAAGCGGAAGGTCTGTGGTTCAAGTCCCAGCTGTGGCATTGAATTTTTAAGTTCCAGTGCTACCTCTCAAACATTGCCCACACACGGCTTGTGTGTTTAAAAACACCAACAGTAGGTTTGTTGGCATAAATAAATAATAAGCACAGAGTATTGTTTACTTTTGCTTCTTCTCACATCTGGTGACTTAGGCTGGAGGGTTATGTATTGCTATTTGTCTGAAGGTGAGTGTAGGCTATTTGTTCATGCCAATAACAGAAATTTTCCTTCCAACAATTGGCCTGCTGTAAACAGTTCACAAAACATTGAGCCAAGTAATAGCACAAAGTATTACAACTCCCCAAAGGATGCTGAATACATGTTAGCATAACAAATGTCTAATACTGCAAATAAGTGACCTTAATAACCCTGGAAGACACCAACACCACCATGTGGTGACTGTTTCCTACTTGAGTCACACACGTCTTATTTCCTATTTCGTTCAGCACACAATAACATTGCGTTAGGCTTGAACCATCTCATTTAAGTGAAAACGAAATTCTCTGTGTGTATCTAGTGTTTAGGTAATGCAAATGTAAATAATAGTTAAACTTCAAACGAAGTAATCGCAAGAAGAAAAGAATAAGTTTATAAATTAAAAAAAAAGATGGAAACGTAATAAAAAGATGCTAAAAGTATGGCTAATTTAAAGACATCACTAAAAGATATGAGTAGGTATGATCGTTATTACACAGAAGTAATTGGATATTAAACTTAATGCACACGAAAAAAAGCATACATGATGAAATGTTGTGTTTGACATATAATGCTGTCAGAAATAAAAGTAATAAAGAATTTTAGCTGCAATGAAATAAAATATTCATGAGGATTCTTTGTATGAGAAGATATGTATTGAATAGTAAGAAATAATGTGCTGCTATAGAAATAACACAAATATAATGGAAGTAATGATTTAAAATGTATTGATTTTTTCACAAGATTGTAATAACAATACATTGACAACTTATTAATAAAAGATAACAAAAAATAAGTGGGATATAATAAGAGCAAAATAAAATAGACAATAGCCAATGAAGTGTTGAATTGAATTTTTTAAATAGATATGGGACAATGATAATAAAGGTGTAAAAGTTCTGAAAAATGTTTCATGTACAGATACATCATAATGCATAACACAAAGGTAAAATCATACAACTGAGCAGTAGGGTAACTTAACAAATAATTGAGAAATATGAGGAATTATTTAAATTTTAAAATTCCTTTCACAATCTGAGACAGAGTAAATATAATAAAAACAAATTTGATATTAAATTGGAGGCATCTGTGATAGTAAATGTAAAGCCTGTAAAAAATGTTACTTAAGACATTTGTCACGTATTGATATACCATTTGAATGCACTTATTTAAGTTACATGATTGATTGTGAACATTGTTTTATTATTACTGAAGAACATATTTATATGTTGAAAAATACATATGTCCACAAGTATAGGTAAAATGTATCAAAGCCATAAGAATCCAGGGCTTACATACCAACTTAAGTAATAGCTGATTAAAACCTCATTTATCAACATAACTGGGGAAAAACTAACCAGCAACAATACATGACATATCACCAAAAAACAGTTGTATATAAAAAAGTATATAAACATAAAAACATTTTAAACAATTTCAGGAAGGAGTTATTACCAATTTGATGATAGAATCACATACCTTTTGCACATCCTCAATGTTAACATTCTGGTCTTTTTGTACAGAAGTTAATAAAACTTCTAAGGACCTGTATTACAATCTCCGGTTAAGGTTTCGGTTAACAGTTAACTTGAAGTTGCACCTAGATGTCAGTATTACTACCTTCGGTTAAGGGCTAACTGAGAGTTATTTCTGGAGGTACACTAACCGCAACCTCAAGTAGGGGTTAGTGCGTTAACTTGGAGTTTACTCGTGTTTCTCACACAAAAATGGCGTACCTCCTATCACAATTGTATGTCCACAGCGACTCTGAAGACGAAATGCTGGCTCATTATTTATTTAATACAAGAGCAAAGAGATTCAGAATGCGCAAAGATAATTTCGAGCAGTGAACATGGAAGAGTTCCAACAAATATACAAGTTATCAAAAGCTTCAACATCCGGAATTTTAGCGGAAATAAGGCATCGAATAGAATTTACGACAGAATGGCAGTTTTCAGCATGTATATAACATTATACCAGCATATTTGTATATTTCTGACATTCTTAAAATGAAATAAAGTAAACGAACATAAATTGTAGGTATTTCTTGATGGGCATTAGGTTAGGGAAATATAATTCTAGAGCCCAGTAAGTGTAGTGGATTGACACAAACAATACGATGTTTTGTGCAATTTTCATTACATCGGCACCACGTTTTAACTAACGCAAATGTAATAAACGGAGCATGGCAAATTACACATTTTGCGAACAGAAAATACGTGGAAAACTATACAATATGTAGGTACACAAGTTCAAAAACACGCAGAATAAGATCATTATCTTTAACTAACTTTGCATGTTATTCATTGTGGGCAGAACGATTACCTTTTAAATAGTAAATGTTGCATTATATTCATTGTGGACACAACGATTTTGCGCTTCTTCAAAGCACTTCAAGGCTCTGAATGAATAGGGAATAAAACAAGCTATTTTTAGGTTATGCAATGTGTACAAATCTTCAAACCATCCCACAGATCTGTGATGTGCTTTACCCACGAGATAGCGTTGCAAACACAGCAAAAGCCTAGTGAAAAATGTTACCAACTGCTCTCAGGGCATCATAATCTTCAGGGTAACAAACCTGCAGTACAATAGAGTTCGTAATACGAGGCACCGAGCCTAACTAACAGTTAGCGATAACTGAGAGGAAACAAACCGTGGCTAGTAACCGGAGATCGTAATACAGGCCCTAAATTGAATTAGTGGGCATGTTTAAAAGGTATTTGTGTGAATTGATATATTATTTCTGGACAGAAGAGAACCTCCCCCCTTCAATCCTTAAAACTCATAGTAGTTTCCTAGAAAAGGTAACACAGATTAAATCCAAATTGAACATTCCTAACACCAGAGAAAATCTACTTATAAGAGAAAATCCATTGGAATTATTGCAACCTACCTTCAATTTGGAATTAATAGAGGAAATAAGTAAATCAGACACACCAAAAGAAATACAAAAACTTCTAGCTCTGGAAACAATCAATACTAGGTATCCCACAGAAGAATGGCTGCACATATATACTGATGGATCCTCGAAGGAAAACCTTACTGGAGCTGGAGTTACATGTTCACATTTTTCCTTTCATCATTCTGTTGGCAGAGACACAACAAATTATGATGGAGAAATAGAGAAAATGGAGAAATATACATTGCTCTCCAACAATTATTAAATCTTCCCTTAAATAAATTTAACAAGGCAGTAATTCTTTCGGATTCTAAAGCTGCAATTCAGGGAATATGTTCAAATACTACAAAGAAGTCAACAAAAATTAGAGAATGTTAACACAACTCCAAAAAGTTAATAAGACTGTTCATCTCCAATGGATTCCAGCACACTGTGGAGTCATGGGGAACGAAGCTGCAGACTCACTTGCAAAGAAAGGCACAACAATAAAACAAAAGTCTAAATTCAATTTCTCATATTCCTCAATAAAACGCTTGATCATTAAAAATTTTTCTCATTCATACCTACAAGAAATAGAAACAAATGCCAAAGATAAAAAATGGATTACACTACTTTCCAATCCAGATATAATCCCCCAGAGATCAAGGAAAACAGCGGTTGCAGCCTTCCAACTATTGACAAATCATGACTGCTTGGCAAGTCATCTCTACAGAATAGGTATCTCAGCCTCACCAATATGTGTCTTGTGTAACGATCCAGCAGAAATGAATGAAGAACACTTGAAGACCTGTGAAGCATTAAGATCAGAAGAAACTACAGTTCAAAAGTATTGGAAAGCACGAATGCTAATGGCTTCATTGCCAGATGCAAGGCACTAGAAAACAACATATATTATATCTGAAATTTGAAAAAGCCGCAAAAACTTCAAAAATGGAGTAATTAAACATGCTTATGACTATGACGCTGCAGATACCAGAATGGTCATTGCCCAACATATCTACTTCAAAAAATAAAATTGCTCCAGCTGCCTGTTTGAGAGGTGAGGATTCTATACCATTTCCCTGGCAACTGTCCATTCTCTCGTGCAGTGAAGAGAGCCAGTGAATGCATTACCGTATATTTGGATGGTGTTGTACTCATATTTATCAAAAAATGTATACATCTTCATGATGAAAATGTAAGCAAAAATCATTGTAGATCAATGGGAAATCTGGATTAATAAGAGCTGGATAAACAAGGTTCTTGTGTAGTACCAAGTTACATTTAGACACTTTAGTCCCATTTAAGTTTAAACTGAACATGTTTTGAGGACCTTTCCCACCATGTTCCGGTTCCTTAACAATCAGTATGAAGTCTAATTTTTTTTAATATATTAAAGCACATAAGATAGTACATATATTGGACTGTACACTGTCTTGCTAAATAAATAATAAACTGTTGTTAAATTCTCAATGTTGTCTTTATCTTCCAGGGGACCAGTGCCTGTGTTGGTCATGTCACTTCTATTCATCGCATCTGTGTTCATGCTGCATATCTGGGGAAAGTACACACGTTCTTAAACTGCCTGCTGAAATTTGTGCAGGACTCAGTTGTTGAAAATCATTCCAACCAAACAGACTAGGTGTTGGTCACTTACTGATAAATTCTTTTACTGTATATCTGTTAATTTTCTATACTTGTTGGAATTGTGTGGTACAAATAAAATACTCTTGTCACAGTTTTGGGACTTTTGCTATTTTTAGCTTTCGTGCAGTATAAAAGAAAGGTAAATGCAATCTATGCTACTTGTGAATGTATAGTATGAAACTACATGATTTATGCATGCAACAATTTTTGATAAATTTAAGAAATGATCGACTTTCATGATTTTGCTACAAAGTAATACTTGATTTTCAAAATATTGTCTCAAAATATTATTCATTTTTAATACTTTGATCAATTAAGAAGCAAAATTGACAAGTATGTTGAAATAAAATGTGAACTATTTCAGAATTTAATTGCAATAAATTTCTGAAGCTGCTACTGACATTTACTTTGATGCAATTGTTCCTTTTTGAAATGGTTATTTACAGGTAATATTAAACCTTGTGAATCCTCTTTTTTATCCTGCCCAAGTTTTTAAATTTCTTTACAAAGGTTATTTGCAGCTTTTCTAGAAAAAGAATGTGGTGGCTTCTCATTGCTTTCCGCCAGTGTTCCTTCATGTCATAAAAATGACAGGTGGATGCAGTGTGTGAGGAAATTGATATGACTAATTAGGCCTTGTAGACTTCATCAATGCTTATGGAAGGAAAAGTAAAGAAGATTGTACTTTGTGAATTCGACATAAAATATTGGAGTAAATGAAGAGTTCTGTGTACTTGGAATGTATCTCAAATAGCAATAATAGTCTTTTAAATTCATTGGAGTGAGACAGCTGGATGTTAGATTGAATCGATGGCAACACGGATGGGACCTCAGCATTCAGCTATGATTCTGCTTTATGGTGATTTGAAGAATGGTTTGATGGTTCGGCGTAAGATTTAACTAAATGGCTAACATTACGTGAGTGAAGCTAGTTTATTAGTGTTGGGGAACATGGTTATGCCATTTACAGGAGGTTATGAAGCTTGTGATGGCATTTATTATATAAATGAGTAATTTCCGCCACATGTCCATAAAAACCCTGCTCATGAAATGCCCTTTAAATCCACGTTTTATTGATTTACTGCATTCTTTAAACGTTAATAAAACTTACTGTATGGCTCTTTTATTTATTATCAAATCCTCAGTAACCCTTTCCACCTCTGAAAAATAAGCATTAAAGTTTCACTGTTGTGGAACAGGTTAAAATTGCTATTGTGAATTTTAGCATATACTTCGGTGTGTTTCACTAGAAAACTTGAAACATTTGAAATTGCACAAGAGAAATGAAATGCTATACAAGTGGCGCAAGCTTCATTTTATTTCTGTGGCATGTTGTTTGGTAATGAAAATTGAAAATTGTAAAATTAAACCCAGAGAATAAAGCCAAACTGTAGTTATGTTGATCTATTTGTTGTTCAATGTGCACATCTTAATTGATCTGTAGCCTATCACTCCTATGTCCTTACAAATTTTCCACAACCTTTCATTAATTGAATTAAAATGAAATTTGGAGCAAAGTGTCATACATTTAGCCCAAGAATACTGTGGGGAAGAAGAGTTCTTCAGTCAAAGCACTGTTTGCCTTTCTTGTCCAAAGGTCATTCCAACAACCAAAGATGTGATTTAATATTTTTTAATTTTATAAATTTCTTTTCATTCACCTTAGAAGTTCTGAATTTTTTTACATGCAGTATTTAGCAGAGTGAGTAAAATTTTAGGTTCAGTTTCAAAACCATATATCTAATAATAACCACAAAAAATTCACGCAATTCTATCCATTAGTTCTTGAGAAAAGGTGCATTTTATATAGAAAAATGTAATTAGCGGGAAACTTGAGTATAAAGAATTTGTTGTATCTGGGACAGTTTCCTTCACTGTAGCTCTGAAACTACCCATATTCATAATCTGCTGTACCATTTTCTTTCTCTGCATCCTGTTTTGTCATCCTGTTACCTCTTCTCCTGTTTCTTCTTACCATGCATACTTCACTGTACTTCACACATCACTATTTTTAATCCTTTCCATGTCCAACATTCATTATAAAACTCAAAAACCTGAGTCACTAAATGGTCTTTGCTGGGATCGGTGCCCCAAAACTAAATTTGTTTAGAGTTGATAGTGTAACCATTGCATTGGCAGAATTTACATCAAACATGTCACTGTCTTTCACTTTTGTAGAACTCTAGAAATATTCAGCAAATTCACAGTTGTAACATTTTATATACAACTATCTTCTTGATTCTAACTGCACCTCTGTGAACAAATTAGCATACTTGCGTTCTATGCAATCAACTTTATAAAACAGAATTCGAAATACTAAGAGAAATAGGTCTGTAACCTTCAGTATCTAATTATTTATACTGGGATAGTCATAATTTTCACTCGTTTTTTACTTTCTTTACTGGTAAGTAGAGGAAGTATTGTATTCCACCCAAAAATTCGATGTCAAGATTTCACTGGAAATATGTTTTGAGGCCCTCTGAATAAAAAAAAAAAAAAAAAGCATTTTTAGAAAAAGGTGTGTCTGTCTGTCTGTCAGTCTGTGGACAGCACAACTCCAAAACCAAAGTTGGTATTTAAGTTTAATGTTTTTCTAGGATGCAACATGAAGATTTTGAAGAAAACAGCCCCACCCTAAACTACCCTTTACATGGAAAATTTTTATTTTCTTGTAAATGGCTGTAACGATTTTGATTAAAATGCCATATGTTTGAGACATTTGTGTGACAAATGAAATGTATATTTTGAATTTTCTGGCTATAGCCTGTGTAGTCCTGTTTACTCTGGATGACTTTTGAATGACTCATTAACCGTAAGAGATGACAAAATCTTACTGTAAATAAAATTTATATATTGCTAAAACACACAATTTATGTCCAAATAAATTTTTTTGTAGAGTAAACTATTTCAGAGATATTCTTTGTTATTTGTGTCCGTTTTGGAAAACTTTAAACTTTGGTACTCAGATCGATGGCTTTTAGGTGTGCTTAAAAATTACAGCTCCATGTCAGTAGATTTACTGGCATGTAAAAGAACTCCTGCAGGACAAAATTCCGGCACACCAACGACACTGATGTGATCCTAGCAATTGACAGCGTCATTAAACAACAAAATATCATTATCATTATTTATTTGTGAAATGGAACATCGTTGTTCATGGTTTTTATATGTTAAGCGTACAAGGAGAATGGAATCTCAAAGCTTTAAAAGATTTGACTATCCTCAAAGCTTACTATATTCGCATGTTCCCCTTGCACCCACAAGGAAATAAACAATAAGATAATTTGTACAAATGTTTATCTCTACTAACACGAAGAAGATACAGAAACAAGAGTTTGTAAGAATGGTTACAAGGACAGAGAAAGCCATGTAAGTACAACACATCAGATTTTTAATACCAGATATCCTAGAGTGAGACAGGAACTTCAATTTATTTACTGCTTATAATCATAAGATCAGAATGTACTCTGAGACAAATGTTATATTTTGTTATAACTATATAGGTTAAAATGAGTAATTTCAAGTGTTTCTTGTAAATATTGTGCATACAAATCCTGGGCGCATTTTAGCGAACGAAGTGTGGGAAGAGCAAAAATCCTTTGTGATATTTAGGCTGAGGGTAGGTACTGTTTTTATTTCCTCTACTGGTAAGTGGAAGGAAGTATTGTATTCCAGCCAAAAATTCGATGTCGAGATTTCACCGCAAATATGTGTTTTGAGGCCCCCTGAATCAAAAAAAAAAAAAAAAAAAAAAAAAAAAAGCTTTTTTAGAAAAAGGTCCGTGTGTGTGTCAGTCTGTGGACAGCACAACACAAAAAAACGAAAAGTCGGTTAAAAACCAAAGTTGGTATTTAAGTTTAATGTCTTTCTAGGATGTGAAACGAAGATTTTGAAGAAAATAGCGCCACCCTAAACTACCCTTTACATGGAAAATTTTGATTAAAATGCCACATGTTTTAGATATTTTTATGGCAAATGAGATGTATATTTTGAATTTTCTGGCCATAGCCTATGTAGTCCTGTTTAGTCTGGATGACTTCTGAATAACTCGTAAACCGTAAGAGATACACCAAATCTTACTATACAAAAAATGTAGATCTCCCTAAAACACAATTTGTGTCTAAATAATTTTTTGTAGAGTGAACCATTTCGGAGATGTTCCTTGTTATGTGTGTCAGTTTCGGAAAACTTAAAACTTTGGTGAAATGGAACATCGTTGTGCATTTTTTTTATTTGCTAAGCGTGCAAAGAGAACGGGATCTCAGCTTTAAATGATTTGACTATCGCTCAAAGCCTACTGTATTCCCATATTCCCCTTGCACCTACAAGGAAATAAGCAATAAATTTCTGTAAATGTTTATCTCAACTAACACGAAGATAGAGGAATAAGAGTTTGTAAGAACGGTTAGCATAAGAGAAAGTCATGCGAGTGCAACACATCAGATGTTTAGTAGAGGGGACCCTGCGCCTCTATGTCCGCTGTGTGACAACCTGTTGTCGGTTCGCCACGTACTGCTAGAGTGTTGCTCTCTAGCGCACCTTCGGGATTCTCTGCAGCTGCCTGCCAGACTTGCAGAGGTCCTAGCGGACGAAAAAACAGCGGTTGATAGAGTTTTTAATTTTTTAGCGGAGTGCAATATCAATTTGAGGATATAAAATTTTTAATTATCTGTTTCTGATTTTGGACATATTTATCACCTTGTTTCATATCTGGCTATTGCCACTGCTTTTTACCTTTGTATATTTTTCTTGTTGCTAGTATTTTTATTTTTTGAGTGAAATTTATATCTGGCTATTGCCATGAATCTTTTAAGGGCGCGGATGACCTAGAAGTTGAGCGCCCTTAAACCAAATCAATCAATCATGTTTAGTAGAGGGACACCAGCTCAAGGCCATAGCAGGGGAACCTATGTAACAGTAAACATTGGATCGCGCGTAAACTATAGAAGTCAAGGGGAAAAGGTACCCAATCCTAAAGCCGGGATTTACGAATTCGAAATTCATCGCGCTAAAAGTTGCCCCGTGGAAGGGAGAATGTTTACCAAAGTGGCGTGGGTAAAGGAGATATAAATACTGCAAATTCGACAGGACAGGAGGCTGTTCTTGAGGAGGTTGCCAAGGGTGAACCTGTGACCAAGGAATATATAGTTCCGCCCCAAAACGTAATCGCAGAAGTGGGCGAAAAATGCAATGACGAGCAGATTAGCATAAGGATGCGGTAGTTCCGGGGCGCTCTACCAAGGCACGATATTAATTCGCTGAAATTCGTTGGTTTGTCGTTTATCTCATGTGCAAGTTGTAATGCCAAAATTCAGAATTACAAAAAGTGAGCTTTTAAAACAGTGGGTTAAGGAGTATCACTTGGATTATACTACAGTCGGAAAAGTAGTTTTTAGTAAAGTGTGTAATAAACAAATTGCGCATGTGAAAAAGTTTAGCTAAGCCAACATTCAACAGCGAATCAACATCTTGCAGCTAAAAGGAAACAAACTTCCTTGAAGCAAAGGTCATTGACACAACAAGAACCCTCTTCATCTAATTTGAGAAACGAATTTTGCAGTGATTTATGCCACGCGCTAATCGCAGCAAATATTCAGTGGAGCTCACTTAGCAATCCCACGTTGCGGAATTTCTTAGATAAACATTGTAATACCATTCCAAATGAATCAACCCTCAGGAAAAACTATCTTGAAGACTGCTACCGAACAACAATTAAAGAAATCCAAGATGATTTGGAAGATTGTCTTCTATGGGGTGTGGTGGACGAAACTATTGATTTCTGTGGACGTCATGTTGCGAATTTTCTTGTAGGTAAACCCAATAAAGACGGGCCGGGAAAGCCATATTTAATCGCTTCTAGGGTGTTAGAGAATAATTCCACCATTGCTCGCTTTGTCAACGATCAGTGGCGGCTCGTGATGAGGGGGCTGCAGTGCAGTAGCACCCCCAGGTGTTT
The DNA here is from genome assembly GCA_030765045.1 of Tenodera sinensis. Lineage (NCBI taxonomy): Eukaryota > Metazoa > Arthropoda > Insecta > Mantodea > Mantidae > Tenodera > Tenodera sinensis. The sequence continues at coordinate 237,201,053 of CM060964.1, forward strand.
CTGACTCAGTACCTCACCGTGGCCTCACCTTATGTTTGTAACACAGATTCGTATTCTGCTTTTAAAATAGTTTTAAATGTTGCGCCCATCGAGTTAAATGCAGTCGATTAGTATCGAAGTACTGCTTACAGCAGCTACTTCCCCCCGTGCAACTGGCGAAACCATTTCCTCCCCTGGCGCTGCCAGGCTAAAAGACTTCACTCTCCACCCACATTCCTCAGTTTCCTCCTCCTCCACAACCCCTGTATTACCATTGAAACGAGCTGCAAACCATGCAGCTCAATGCTTGGAGAACTTGGGAGCGGGCAGTTAGAGCGCTGTTTCGTGTGTTCTAAGTGCGTGTAGTAACTATGATAGTGTCGCCAGTAATGAATCATTCCGCGCAATATTTGCAGTCTATTCACTTCAGTACATTATCATTACAGCAAAAATGTGAAATTAAGCATCGCGGAAGGCCTACACCCATGCTACACATTAAACAATCGTCTACAAGCCGACAAAAAGAATATACGAGGAGTTTTAACAGCGAGATGTACAAAAAGTTTGAATGGTTGTCCGGCTGTGATATTAAAAACGCTTTATTTTGTTTCCCACGTATTTTGTTTGGTGGGGACTCCAGTTGGACTCGGAAAGGTATAACCGATCTTAGAAAACTGCTTGAAAAGATCAATAAACGTGCAAAATCTGAGATACATTTAAACAACACTATGTGAGGAAGGGTAAATATTGAAGAGAGTCTTAGTTCAGCTCATAAAGAAGCCTTTGAACGACATCATAACGAGGTAAGGAAAAACAGAGAGGTGTTGTTAAGAATTATCGATTGCATTAAGTTTTGTGGAATGAATGAGTTGGCATTAAGAGGGCATAATGAAAATGCAGATTCCGACAATCAAGATATATTTCTCAATTTGATTAAATATACAGATGAAATTGATTCGTTGTTTACTTCACATTTGGAGAGTTTTTCGCCTTTTAAAGGCTTATCAAAAACTATTAAAAATGAGCTCCTTGAATGTATGCTTGAAGTATGCAGAGAGGAAATTTTATCTGAGATTAAAGAAATTGAAATTGTCTCTATTCTTGCCGATGAAACCACAGACATCTCAGAAATATTTCTGCTTATGATCGTTCTTGGTTATTGTAACAAAGAAGGAAAAGTCGTCGAGAGATTCTACGGTTTCTTCAACCCAAACGGTCAAGACGCCAATTCAATATCGGAGTGCATACTTTCGCAGTTAGAAGTAATTCTTTAAAGCAAGAAAGATAAGCTGATTGGACAGAGTTACGATGAAGCAGCTGTGTTGAGTGGTGTATTAAATGGGGTACAAGCAAAAATCAGGGACTGCTACAAATATGCGTATTTTGTGTATTGCTACGCCCATCAATTAAATTAGATAATGGAAAAAGCAGCTAAGCAAAATACAAGGGCACGGATATGTTTTGCTAATTTGTCACGTATTCCTGTTTTCTTCTCACGATCTCCATATAGGCAGTCTGTATTAGATGCATGTGTTTCAGAGAGAATTCCGTCAGCTGGGGCTACAAGATGGAATTTTAAAACAAGAATAGTAAATGTTGTCTATGAGAAGAAAGATCCATTACTGGAATGTTTGCAGACCATAATGGAAACTGAAACATCAAACAACATTACAATAAATGAAGCAAGTGCCCTGATACGTTTTCTTGAAGATTCTGAATTCAACTTCTGGCTCGCCTTTTCTCATTTACTGATGCCTAATGTAGATATTTTATGCAACCAACTGCAACATCGCCAGTTAGATGTTTCTAAGGCACAAGACTGCATATCAAGGTTTCGGCATGCCGTACAGACTGTACGGAACAATGTAGACGTAAGTAGAGAGGAATGCGAAGACGAAAACTCCAGCAAACGCCGCAAGGTTGATGGCAGCAACATCGCCAGTTAGATGTTTCTAAGACACAAGACTGCATATCAAGGTTTCGGCATGCCGTACAGACTGTACGGAACAATGTAGACGTGAGTAGAGAGGAATGCGAAGACGAAAACTCCAGCAAACGCCGCAAGGTTGATGGCAATTAGATACGGGTTGCGGCTGCGAAAGAAGTGTGCGATCTCATATCACAAACCAACACCCGGTTCCAGTTCACATCTGGTAGTATCTTCTATTCTATGTGCAGACAAATTTGAAAATTATCAACTTTTCCTGAAAGTGACCTGAATATGTGTGTGAAGCTTTTCCCAATGCTCGAGAAACACAGACTGAAAACGGAATTCACTGTATTGGACCAGAGACCAGAATTCAGAAACATCGGTGGCGCTGTCAAGCTCTTGCAGTTTGTTCTATCTCAGAACTTACAAGTCTCGTTCTCAGAAGCTGTAAAGTTACTGCGCATAGCTGTCACTATATCAATGACAACTTCCGAACCAGAACGGTGCTTCTTGTGTTTGAAAAGGGTAAAAATCCTACCTCAGAAATACGATGGGAGAAGAGAGGTTGACCGCGTTAGCTATACTGTCTATTGAGAAGTTTATGGTTAACAACACTCTGGACTTCAATAACAAGGTGATTCAGAAGTTCACGACCTAAAGAGGAGGCGTATAGAACTAATCTACAAATAAGGTAAGTTGCATTATTAATAGTTCTTATAATTTTTGTATGCAGCACTCCTTTATTCAATGTCCACGAGCTGCCACTTTCAACGATGCTTTAAGAATATTATGGCCAGAAGCAGGTAATGAATATAAATTTCGGGTTTTGCTTTCAGATGCTGCAGCCTACATGCTGCGAGTGGCTTCAGGTCTGAAAGTATTTTATCCCCATTTAATACACGTTACATGTATTGTGCATGGGCTTCAAAGGGTAGCAGTTTCCTGAAGTAAATACCTTAATGTATACTACGAAGAAAGTGTTTGTAAAAGCCCTAGGCCGAGTAGCTGCTTATAGAGAACAACTTCCGGAACATTCTCTACCCCCGGAACCAATTCTTACCCACGCTGGGGTACGTGGATAAACGCTGCTCTCTTTTACGCTGGTAATTTCAGTGCAGTTAAAGAAGTTTCAGTCTAAATCCAAATGATGCTTTGGCAATTCAACATTCACAGGACATTTTCAGAAATGAAACATTGCTGAGAGACTTGGCTATTATAAAGGCGCATTTCAAAATTATACCTCAAGCAATACAAAAACTAGAAACGCGTGGTTTGTCCCTTCATGCGTCTATATCAATCTTTGAGGAAGTGAAGAGTGAACTTCAGAGTTCCCGTTCAAAGTACGGGGAAATATTGAGTACAAAACTGTGGAGTGTATTACAAAGATATCCCGATTTTAATATTTTATGCTCTGTTAGCAAATATCTCCAATGTGACAGTGTGGAACTTCCAGAGGAAATTCTTCCAGAGCTTGTTAGTGCTTATAAATATAATTCAATCACGTCTGTGGATGTTGAGAGGTCCTCTGCATACAAACTCATATTATCTGATAAACGTCATACATTTACTCCTGAACATTTGGAAAAAATGATCGTGTACTGCAAATTAAATTATAGCCTCCAGAATGACGTAATATAAGGAAGAAGGCTCAATGGGAGTAGATGTATCAAATTATTTACCTATATATATGTAGTGTATATTAGCATTTTAGAACATATTTTAGTGCATATTCTAAAGATTTTTACAGCATAAATGCATGCAATTTTAGACGGTTTTGGTGCATATATACATATCCCATGTCTAGTTATCACATTTAAGAATTTCTTCTCTTTCAGACACAGCTTTTGTGAATTGGTTACCACGAAACTTATGTTCTTCACCCATTTCAAATTATTCCTACCCATTTTACTGCACAACACAACCACAAATGAGAAAAATAGTGTACATGTGCTTACAGCAACAAAGCATTCAAACAAGACACTGCACTCTGCAGCAAGATTAATAAATCTGCAAAAACAGAGGAATCAACTGATACCATTTAGTATATAAATGTGAACTTTGCACTAGTTTAGGAGCCAAATTTGAAAGATCTTTCATGTAGAGAAATTATAATATTGAAGTGCACAGTAAAGCGGAATTTACATCATCACACCCATTTTAGAACTGTCAAATTCAACGGCCTATAACTAAAAATATAATGGAGATATTAATACAAAACAACGTTTACATGATTTACCAATATATTGGTATATATTTAACAAAATTCACAAATTTCATGTATACATGCATGTAAATGCCACCTTAATTTCTAAGAGTTCTGGGAATTATTGGCATCAAAATGATGGATCTTAGCCAGGGTAAGGGTTTCCCTGGCTTTGGTATAAAAACCACCCTAAGATGTCTGCAGTTCATTGGTATGTATCCTAAGGCCGGATTTACTTTTAGGATTTGTGTTAACACTTTTGACAATTCACCAAAACCTCACTGAAACTTCCGTTGCTTTCTAGAGATTTGTGAGATAGAAATGATAACACTGCCCATTTTAATTTTTCATGTTTGGTGACTTCCTTTGTGGTTTTTAAGTATGCTCTGGAGAGCTCCATTGCCAGACTGTCCCATTTGCTCTCAGGTTCATGAAGTGTAGAGCTCAAAGTTCTTCCGTGGTCTCCTCTGTTTTAGTATTTTAGGGAATACAGGAATATCGGAGTCCAAAGCTTCAAGAAATTCCATACACAGTAATACTTCACAGCAGGGCTTCTCAGGGTGTATGCACCGGTGCATTGTACTGTGCAAGGTGAAAAATGCAATTATGAAAAGCAGAGAGGTAGAACTGGAACTTAAAAATTCAATGCCACACACGGCTTGCGTGTTTAAAAACACCAACAGTAAGTTTGTAGGCATAAATAAATAATAATTACCATATGAAAAGTAGACCCCAGTGCAAACTTGTATTCGCTGTTTCCTTAAGCTTGTCTCTGTCACTTTGCTGTCTCACGCTGTGTTACTTTCAGCACTGTTTCTGCCTCCCTGCGTAAGGTCCATGTGCGGTGTTCAGTGTTAAAGTGGTTAATTTTGTTTTTATACCATGTCTGGTGTTTTATTTTAATGGTCTTGAAAGCAGTGGTAGGAACCTCGTTTTTTGATAAAGAATGCTTTTCTGCAAGATAAAGCAACTCTTTAATTGTTCCTCTCTAACGTTCCGTATGATTTTACCATATATTTCTGAGTGTGCTCTTATATTTCAACATGATTTTCTCATACAGGTAATTAATTATTGTACTGCACATAAGGCATTTGGCCTTTGTCAGGACGACTTTAAAAATGAACGTTCCCAGTCTGATTTAAATGAATTCTTTGCTTTCTTTGGAGAAAATTGCTCTATAATCAGTAGAACGCGGAGCCGTATGCAGTCACAGGCGATACAGCAGGGGAAGACAACTTCGGGCCGTGTGACGTATTTAAACGAAGAGCCAGCTTGTACGTTCGTGTGACGTCAGGCGAAAGCGGTGTATTGCTATGCTACATAGATCAGCGGCGCTACTTGCACGAAACTGAATCAATATGAAAAATGTTATTTGGGCATGTTTAGGGAGAACCCCCTTCAGCCTAGTCTGAGGTTTTTTATTTGTTGTGTAAGGAATCTCAGCCGCGTTAGTGCGAATTTTGTTTTTATTTTGTGTTTTTGTGGACGTTGTATAGTGTTGTGTGTAGTGGTTTTGTGTTTGTGTTCAGTTCCCCGTGTTTCAAACCAGTTTGAGACCAGGCTTCAAGATGTAGAAACATTGTCAACTACGTTTCAGATCTTTGCGTATTCATTGGATCTTAATAATGTTTCTAGCAGCTAGCAAATTGAGTTGATAAATTTACAGTGCGACGATTTGCTGAAGGACAATTAATATGAACACAAGGAAGACTTGGCTGATTTTTATAAGAGTGTTCCTTGAAGCAGATTTCTGAGGTTCTCAGGCTAACTGATGACATAACAGAGCAATTTAACAACGGGGCTTCAACGTTGGCGCTATTTCTGGACGTAGAAGCCGCATTCAACCGGTGCTGGCATAATGGACTTATTTACAAACTGCACCACAATTTCCCGGCTGTTCAAAATTATCTATACTTGCTGCACAATTTTCTAGAAAAACGGAAGTTCTACGTCCAAGTGGGCCGCTCCTCCTCAAGAGAGCGAGTGATGCGGGCTGGCGTCCCACAAGGGGCAATCATGCCACCCTTTTTGTACATATTATTTACGAACGATTTCCCAGTGGACGCCAGATGTAAGGTCGCCATGTATGCTGACGACACTGCAATATACAACCACCATAGAAATCCACAATATATTCTAAAAGAGTCTTCCGGGCTGATTTGCCGTGGTCTGCTGGAGTAACTTGGTCCAGACGTTTCGTCCACTACTGCGGTGGACATCATCGGTGGCGTGGTCGAAGTCTTCTTGGTGAAGGTACAGTTGCGTCTGAGGCGTTGACTGTCTGGGATGCGGAATTTATACACGGAGGGGTCTTCTCTGATTGGCTCGGGGATGGCTGAGGCAGTGCGGTTGGTGGAAGGGGGCTAGCTGCATCTTGGGCGCTACTAGATTCTGATTGGTTTGTGTTGCTTGACTGTCTGTGTTGTTTGATGTTATCGATGACGGGGTACCAAGATTTGTTGAGCTTAAGGGCTTCCTCTTTCATATTGAAGTTATTGGCATGTTTATAAATTTCTATGGCTTCGCGCTGTAGTCGAGCATGGTAGTGTGAGATGTTAGATAGAATGCTGGTGTCCTGAAACTTGATGACATGCTCCCCCTCCGCTTCTATAGCATGTTCAGCGACCGCTGACTTTTCAAATTGTCCAAATTGTTAAAATATATGTTCTATTTGCGTTAAATGACTGTTCACATAAACTAGAATTTTTATATATATGGCATAAAGCCGAAATGTAATCATTTATAGTCTGTGTCTATTCCGTAATTGAAACAGTCAGCATTAAAATTACGATGTACCGTATGTCATTTCCTCTTTCCCGCTGTGACGTCACACGTTCAACTGGCCATCGATGGGAGCATGCGAGCTCAGTGAGCTGACGTCACAGCAGCGATACTTGTCTTCCCCTGCGATACAGGTTAACTCGGCACGGAGAATGAAGTAATCGGTACTACGCAGCCGTCGTATATGCACACGCATCAGCAGACGCCTGCAGCTGTGTACCTGCGATAGAGTAACGGTAGAACCCATGTGCACTACACATGCGGCTTTTTGCACACTTAACCGTCCTCTAATAATTAGGTATTTCTGTTGCACGTATCTATTTAATTGATTATTAAGCTTCTTTGCTCTGCAGCGTGCGAGTTGAGCCGAGCTTAAACGAGTCGCCACGATGCGCGGTCAAGGAACCTCTGCACCTTGGATTGCACCCGGTGCGATTTTAAGCTTTGAGAGGCCCTGCTCTATAGTAATAAAAAGAATAATGGCGATAAACTGTAAGAAAAGGGGGAAAACCTGCAATAAATGCATTAGACTTTTTAGAAAGAAACGGACGACATGAAAAACAAATCCCAGTATGAGCCGCCGATAACAGAATTACATGTCATATGTATATTATGGGGGATGTAATATTTAACTCCAGGAAAATATATTTGGAGGGCACATCAAACCACCAATAGCAAAACTTCTAAGAAGGTTAATACCGCTTCTTCACAGGTAAGCACCCTGTGGGAGAGAGGAACTGAAAAATAAGGAAAACGCTCAGAATTCCTGAAGAAAAGAAACGGTCTCTTCGCCAGATGACACGCTAAATGATGCTTGGCGTCTTATAGAACAACTGGCACCACAGTCAGATGTCACGATAAAACTAACGACGCCACAGTATCTTCACCAAAGAACCACTGTGACTGCAAGGGAAGTGCAAAGGGGTTGTTCATGGGGGCATTTTCTAAGGACGGTTGAGATAGTAGTGTAGGGTAAACTCTATAGAAGTAGACTTATAATACTTGTTCTTATTTTCTTAAGAAGTTTTAACCTACATTACAATGAGAGACGAGAAAAGGGGTAGTAGGGAAAGATAGCTGTTGGTTGCACTCTACGGAGGTTACTGGCGTCCTAAGTTCTATCCTTGGTAAGTAAATGACGAGACATCCAAGAGCCTTTAAGACAGGGGAAGACAACTTCGGGCCGTGTGACATATTTAAACGAAGAGCCAGCTTGTACGTTCGTGTGACGTCAGGCGAGAGCGGTGTATTGCTGTGCTGCATAGATCAGCGGCGCTACTTGCACGAAACTGAATGAATATGAAAAATGTTATTTGGGGATGTTTACAACATACCTGAGCTGCTTAGAGAGAACCCACTTCAGCCTAGTCTGAGGGTTTTTATTTGTTGTTTGAGGGATCTTAACGGCGTTAGAGCGAATTTTGTTTTTATTTTGTGTTTTTGTTGACGTTGTGTAGTTGTTTTGTGTTTGTGTTCAGTTCCCCGTGTTTCACACCAGTTTGAGACCAGGCTTCAAGGTGTAGTAACGTTGTCAACTACGCTTCACATCTTTGCGACCCCGTATTCATTGGATGTTAACAATGTAGCAAATTGAATTGATACATTTACAGTGCGACGATTTGCTGAAGGACAAGTACAAACATGAGGAAGACTTGGCTAATTTTTATAAGAATGTTCCTCAAACCAGATTTCTGAGATTATATGCCCTTGTTGCACGGATATTATGTATGCTTGGTTCTACATATGTGTGCGAACAATTTTTTTTCTGTTATGAACCTTTCTAAGCCAAAGTCCCGAAGCATATTGTCAGATCTCAATCTAACATGCAGTCATCGGTTACAAATGTGCCGTACATTATGCCCTAACATTGACAAACTAGTTAAAGAAAAGCGAAACGGCAAATGTCGGAAATGTCTACCTAATAGTTCTGTATAGCTCTCCTCTAGCTCAGGAAAAATAGTTATAATTTCTGTTCTATTTGCGTTATAACATGACCATTCACATAAACTAGAACTCATATATATATGGCATAAAGCCGAAATGCAATTATTTATAATCTGTGACTATTCCGTAATTGAAACAGTCAGCATTAAAATTGCGATGTCGCGCACGCCTTTTCTCTTCCCCGCTGTGACGTCACACGTTCAACTGGCCGTCGTTGCGGGCATGTGAGCTCAGTGAGCTGACGTCACAGCAGCGATACCTGTCTTCCCCTGCTTTAAGAGCAGAATGTCGCAAGTTCGTTTTAGCGCGTGCATAATTATCTCCGCTAAGTAAAAGAATGCTGGTTTTAAATATGAAATATGAGCTGACTGGAGCCTTCGTCAACTAAGCTGACTCCATGTTTGCAAGGGGACACATGATTTCCAAAGAATCTGCCCGCAATGTCAGCTTCCGGTAAATGACTTGCACATCTGCTAACAGAGAACTTTATGTCTAGACTTCAACAAGTTATTTCCAGAGTAAATCGGTTCTATAAATTTACACATAAAAACATGCTAATACATAATCCTCACAACATTCTCTATTTTCCAATTGGACATTGCTAATAAAGCTTTGTTGATCTTTATTAAAACCTTTTAAAGTCTGATACATTCGGAGATCTTTTCTATCTCATCATAGTGCTTTGGGAGTGCAGTTTTCCTTAAGGCCTGCAGTCATTTGTTTGGTTCGTTTCGCAAAGTTAAACAATCTGCATATTGCCTTCCTTTTACTTGGAGTATCTTGATTCCACCAGGGCGCATTCCTGTTAGCTTGCCTTTCTTCAGAGGACAGTTATTAAATGCTGTAATTATTGCATCCTGGTAGCGCTCTACGGCACCGTCTAAATCTTAACAATTATGATTCTTATCGTCCATCTTACTCAGATTGCAACTAAGCTTTTCCTATAGGAATGTTGATCAATTCGTTTTGGATCTCGATAAGTTCTGAATTGCTTAGAAGTGTATCTTCGTTCAAATTTAATGTATCTGAGGTCTAACGACCTTTTCCCTGAGATACATGCCAATTTATAGAAAGGTTTCCTACATAAATAAAATAAGGTTGCTATAGTTATGTTGATAACTTCCTGCCTTGTAGTAACAAAGGTAGATCTGTTACCCATATTCACAGTCTTAGGATTACTTGACATATTACAATTATAAAGATAATTACCTCTTTTTTGTATCTGTACTAATGTGATGGGTGTTAGCATCACAGCCATTTACCAGTTGTAGTCCATCGGAGCAGCAGATGGCTACCAGCAGTTATAATGCGCTTATGGGAGATAGTATGACATAATATGGGAGGTAGACCGATTCGAGTATAAACTTCCTGCATCCACCTTCCCCTAGTGATTTTACTTTGATGTCAAATCCCTGGAACAGAGATTCATTTACGGCAGTATATTTGGATAATTTTTAGCTAAAATACAGGTTCTTGGGGTCTCTTAGGTTCTATTATACATTAACCTACTGCCAAGCCCCTTAATACATTTAATTATCCCTTTGTAACATCAGGGTTCCTGATGAATACCACATCACTAATCTTCATCTTCACATAGAGATGCTGCTCTACTGTGATGGAGACTTACCTGCAATATCTTCATCATCTGAGTGGTTGTCCTTCAGTGATTTACAATATACTCTTTCAAGTCCCCAAAGGGCCTTAAAGTTTGTTTTCTGAGGTACAAGTGGAAGTCAATTGAGAAGCCCAGTGATTGTTCTTTCTCGGCTACCTCCTTACTCATAATCAGTCATTATTCTGTTTTTGGCTTGAGGTTTTGTGTCCCAAGCTTTTTGACAACTAAAATTGTCTCAGAACTTATCTAGTATCCTCAGGCCTCTTAGGTAGGTTATTGAGGTTTATTGCTTTCAACTCTGCCTTCTGCCAAAATTCTAATTGTCTGCTTTAACCAATATTTTGTGCTTTCATTTCCACAGATTTTCCATGGAATACGCTGCACAGAGTTTGTAACAGTGAATTTTGACGGAGATGCTTCTGTATAAGATGCATCTGCCATTTCAACCAGTTTGGACTGAATCAAGCTATTTTGTTCCTGGTTCAGTATATAATCAGGATGGTGTTGGATTATAACTGTCATTTTGATTCCAACTGTAACATTACAAAACGACACAGCCTGTTCCAGTTTTCCTATTGTGTTTTTTACTTTCTCTACTGGTAAGTAGGGGAAGTATTGTATTCCACCCAAAAATTCGATGTCGAGATTTCACCGGAAATACATGTTTTGAGGCCTCCTGAATCCAAAAAAAGCATTTTTAGAAAAAGGTCCGTGTGTGTGTCTGTGTGTCTGTGTGTCTGTCAGTCTGTCAGTCTGTCAGTCTGTGGGCAGCATAACTCAAAAACGAAAAGTCGGTTAGAAACCAAAGTTGGTATTTAAGTTTAATGTCTTTCAAGGATGCGACACGAAGATTTTGAAGAAAATAGCCCCACCCTAAACTACCCTTTACATGGAAATTTTTTGGAAAATTTTGATTTTCTTGAAAATAGCTCTAACGATTTTGATTAAAATGTCACATGTTTGAGATATTTTTATGACAAATGAAATGTATATCTTGAATTTTCTGTCTATAGCTCATGTAGTCGTATTTACTCTGGACGAATTTTGCATAACTGGTAAACCGTTAGAGATAGACAAAATCTTGCTGTACAAAAACTGTAGATCTTGCTAAAATACACAATTTATGTCTCAATAAAATTTCTTGTAGGATGAACCATTTCGGAGATATTCCTTGTTATGTGTGGGAGTTTCAGAAAACAGAACTTTAGCGAAATGCAACAACGTTGTTCATTTTTTTATATGTTAATCATGCAAAGAGAACGGAATCTCAAAGGTCAAAAAGATTTGACTGTCGCACAAAGCCTGCTGTATTCTAATATCTCCCTAGCACCTACAAGGAAATAAGCAATAAGATAATTTGTACGAATGTTTATCTTAACTAACATGGATATATAGGAATAAGAGTTTGTTAGAATGGTTACTGCAAGAGTAGAGAAAGTCATGTGAGTGCAACACATCAGATTGTTTAGTGTCCTATTCTCAGATTTTGGGATGCTGGACTCCAAGTGGGATCTTTTAATTCCACCATTACATTCATAGTGCTATCGTTCTGAGATGTGATCTGCCTAGTTTGTTTTTTCAACCGTCCAGTTTCCTTCTTTTATCTTTTTTTTTTCTTTCAGACATTTCTTCCTCTAAGCTCCTGAGAGTTTCTTTGTCTGCAGTCTCATTTTGGCAATGTGTGTAGCCAGATCCTCTACAGATGGCTCAGAGATGTTTTGTACTGTTAAAGTCTTCTTCTAGAGCCCTTTGAACAGTTTCAAGGTTTTACTTTGTCTGTTTAAGTCCCATGATATAAAGTAAAGGGAGTCGACCGCGACAGAGCCTCCAATATTGAGGCAAGGCTCAATACTGTGAAAGGTCGTTTGGAAACCCAAAGGCTCCGTTAGTGACACATTTCCCATGCGCCATGCATCCATTCGGTACGGAAACACATAACATATTGGGGTATTCGGGAGTTGGTTCACTTGCTCACTTACACAGTGGTTTAGTTATCAACCAAAATTACCGTGCAGCTGATAATCCACCACTCACCGACGTATCTGATACTCAAGGTCCGGCTTTAGGGACTTACAGGCAGTTACGGCACTCCAGGGAGTCCCCAGTGCAAGTATTTAGTACTTTAAATAACCGTCCTCTAGATTTGGCGCCACGAAAGTTATTTTTGTTTCCCTGCCTGAAATTAGCCCTGAAAGACCTATGTTACGCCAACATATCGGTATACGCTTCGTATCAGTAACACCATGTCTCTTCTTCTGTAATTGTGGTTTCCAAAAACTGCGGATTCTGGTCGACGAAAAATCCAGATATTGCCATTAGAGTTTGCTTCTGCTCGTCTGTCAGCGTGTGCGGTATAAACAGGGCGAAACTCTGCTTTTTCAAATGTTCGTCAACAATGATATGAGCTCTAACACTGACTCCGTTAGCGTGGTCGCAGCGTGCACCACTGCTACACTTCGGTAATTTGCTAGTTGACATATCTCTCAATGCGCGTGTGCGGGTACTTCATCCTAACCAACGCGGTTTTTAACATACGGGACCATTCACCAAATTTGTGAGACACACCTTGAATATGACATTTCCATGTTAATTGGAAGTCCAAGCTCACTCAGATATAGTACATGGTGGTACAAGTGCTGTAAGTGCATCTTTGGAGAACGAGGAAGCTTTTGAAATTATGAGACTAAGCCAATATTCTCCATTGCATTTAACACCTGCGTATAGCACACTATTTTTTACAGTAGTAATAATAGAAATAGTACTTATGCGAAAATAAAATTAAAACACCGGAGAAGTAGAACTGGAACTGAAAAATTCAATGCCACAGCTGGGAATTTTTCAGTTCCAATTCTACCTCTCAAACATTGCCCACACAGGGCTTGTCTGTTTAAAAACACCAACAGTAAGTTTGTTGGCATAAATAATAATTAAAATACCTGTTGAACATGGTGGTTCCAGTAGCAAGGTCACCAACATGAACATTGGTAGTGATAGATTATCCATACCTGGCTGTTGACCTGGTGTGTGAATTGTATGGACATATTGCCAAATAAAAAGGAAGTAAAGGTTTCAGATTGAAATAGTAAAATTTGACATCAAATATGATGGTATTTCATATTTGCAATAATAAAGTATGATTTGTGAATTAAGTATATATAATAAAAGGTCTTTCAACAAGAATATCCTATCATTAACATGTGATAGCTGCCGTTGTTATTGAGTTACAGCAGTCATTTTTTTTTCATATGGTTAGAGTTGTTATTGACAAATAGCCATGGAACGTTACAGCATTCAGCAACGCGTAGAAATTGTGGAAATGTATTATAAAATTGGATCATCTGTTCGCCAAACCTTCCGTATATTGCGTGAAGTTTAAGGTGTGCATAATCGTCCCTGCGAGAGAACGATTCGGTGTTTGATCAATAAATTTGAAAGAAACGGTTCTGTCAGCGGTCAAAGAACGCCTGCACGTAATCGACGTAAGCGCTCCAACGAAAATATAGGCGCTGTTCGTGAGAGTGTACGTGGGAACGGAAACAACTCAATTGCTCGTCAAGCAAAGAATTGGGGTTTCGCCGACCACAACTTCGCGAATTCTGCATCTAGACTTGAAGTTGCATGCTTACAAAGCAGTTTTAACTGAAGAACTAAAACCCAACGACCATAGGTTGTGCCATTTGTTCGCTGATTGGCTATGGAGCAAGTGGAAGCTGACCCGGATTTTTGTCGAAAAATGATCTTCAGCGATGAAGCCCACTTTTAGATGAATGGTTATGTTAACAAACAAAATTGCCGCTATTGGAGCAATCATAATCCAATGGAGATTCAAGACCGACCACTTCATCTCCAAAAGGTTACTGTGTGGTGTGGAGTTTAGTATGGTAAATATTTTTTCCAAGACGAAGATGGAGAAGCTCTAACTGTCAATGGAGAAAGATACCGGGCTCTTATAAGGGACTATTTTTGGCCTCAATTGGATGGTGTGGATCTCAGAAACTTCTAGTTCCAGCAAGATGGTGCCACATGTCATACTGCTCTCAAAACAATCGATTTTTTGAAGAAGTTTAGAGGTTTCATCATTTCCCGTGGTGGTGAGGTTAATTGGTCCCCGAGTTATGTGATTTAACGCCGTTGGATTACTTCTTTTGCGGTTATGTTAAATCTCGAATTTATGCCAACAAGCCAGAAACAGTAAATTATCTTATGAATAACATCACGCGTGTTATTCGTGAAGTTGGACCTAATTTACGTTCTTCTGTCATTGAAAATTGGGTCAACCGTATACGCGCAACCCAACGAAGTCGCGGCGGTCACTTAACTGATGTTCTCTTCCACACGTAATGACATTAATTGTGTTCCAAAGTAAAAAAGAAATAAACTTCTTATCATTTATAGAACGTGTTTGATTTAAGTTCAAAATAGGACACTCTTGTTGAAAGACCCTTTAATCCCTAGATCATGTACCCTATACAGAGGGTACTCTTATCGCCCGGCCGCTGCCTCCTCCAACCGCAACCAAGGCTGCAGAGGAGTGCAGAATGGGGTGGTAGGTCAGCACGCCGACTCCCCCGACTGTAAGGCGACTACTTCACCTTTTAGGGACGCTACCTTTCCATCAGGATAGCTACTTAATTGGCATTACGAGTCTGAGAGCACCCCGGACCAGACCTCCCATCGGGAAAAAATCCCCAGGCTGGTATCGGGGATCGAAATTGGGTAACTCGTGCCAGGGGCGTGGTACCACTGCGCTACGGGGGCTGTCACATTTAACATAACTAGCAAAAATATGTGCACTAAAATAGGCAGAACATGCCCGTAGATTTAAATAACGAACACGGATTGTAGGAAATTCAGCTTTACACCATGAAAGCATGCATGGGAGGTGGATCAAGACACTGTACCGTAAAAGAAGAAGAAAAAAAAACCGTATCTTGTACGTTTCTGTTTGGGGTTCACCGAGTATGCAAGGAGAATTGGCTTAGCCATACAGTATTGTATGCACAACGAATGTTGGTCGGTCCGCTGTAAATTCACAGTAACAAAATGAGTGACCCATAGAAGCCTATATTGTATCCGTGTTCTTGATGAGTAGTCGTATCAAATTCCATAATCGTATACACGCGTTATTGTTCTGCTTTGTAGATGAATAACTATATATTTACACCGAAACTCTGTAGATTGATTAAGTTCAGACTAAAAACATTTGAAATTCCTCCTCTCTCGAGTTCTTCAATTTCTGACATGTTTTGAAAGTTACTGTCATTATCGTCACTTGAATTACTGTCGTCTTCACTCTACTCCTCTTCATCACTTCCATCCTGTATTACTACTGTGGATAGATACCCCTAAGGTTATCTCCTTTTCCCAATATCCCTTTTAAATTTTTTTCGATGTGATCACAAGCTTTCTTCTATCCATTTGGGTCAATGCTTAAAAATGCTTCAAAGCACAATTTCTCAGCTTCTTTAATTTTGAAAGTTGTGTTGCAGCTTCCTGCTTTTTGTTTCATATATGCCCATATTAGCTCAATAGGATTTAGATTGGAATGATAGAGGGACAATCTCAAAGCTTCATGGCCATGTTCCCTTAGCAAAGCATCTATAACAAAGGACTTATTTTGGTTTTATGGCCACTACCAACTCATACACCAGGGCTTTCCTGAGAGACAATAATGTTAGTGCTGAAATGCCATTCACAAATAACCACTCAATATTTTTTCTATTAATAGAGCTGCTTGTTGGGGGTTTGTTTATTCGAGTACTGTAGCACGATGCATTGACTATTACTAATCTAGATTTCGTGATAGATTTGGAATAAGCTGATTTTTTAGCCAGAGAACATAGTTATTGCTGTTCATTGCCGTGTGGTAAATTGCCTGTCTTTTGATTAGATTTAAACATGACCAAAGCATTCGAAACGAGTCCAGAAGAGCTGCCTGTATACAGTGCTAACAAGGCTGAACTCTTAGAAACTGGAGCCATTGCTGCTTTCTCATCGTAGCGGGGTCACTGAGGGGTTATCCTCCCTATGGGAGGCGCCCTCTGACTCTTGCCATACCGGGATATATCCCTTACTGGCATGAAATGGTGTTTTAGAAAGATGGTGGTTCAACGGTGGGATTTTTGTCTAAGATTTTTTTTTCTTTTTAATGGTTATGGTTATACTGATGATATTGGGGATGATGAGAGTCTATTGCAGTAGTCATGGATTTGTCAGTATTAGTCTGGGGCGTTTATAAGTTTCGCCGGGGTCTAGGTCATACTCCCCAAGTCCACGTATGAGCTGATTGAAGCTGTTAGGAAGTTGTGCATAGAACTTGTTTGCAAGGTTCTTGATGCGCTCAATGAGTGTCGGGAATGACAAGTCAGTGTGGATATTTTCATTGGGGATGTACCACTCGGCTGCTACTGATGTCCTGAGGTATCTATTTTGTAGTACCTGTAGCGGGTAGAGGTTTGTCTTCGCTGTAGCGCCCCAGACTTGGCAGGCATTAGTTAATGCAGGCCTTATCACTTGCTTGTAGATGAGGATCTTGTTCCTCAAGGACATGAGGGACATTTTGTTGTACAGTGGATACAACAAAGCCATTCTCCTGTTTACTATAATGGCTAGAGCTGAGATATGCGCCTTCCACGTTAGACGCATATCTAGGAGTACTCCCAGATATGTTGCTTCCGTGGACCATGATACTGTTTCGCCTGCCAGACGAAGATCGTCAACATCCTGGAGGTGGCGTCTGGAGAAGGTAACGGCTTTGGATTTATTGGCGTTGATTTTGAGCCGCCATGCAGCAAACCATGCTGTCAGCATATTGGCATATCGTTGTAGTCTCTGTACTGCAATACCATGATTTGATGATGCTGTGGTAATTGCAGTGTCGTCGGCAAAGAGATACAGGTTGCAGCCCTGGAGAGTTGGGAGAGTGTTTATATATGTTAAAAATAGCAGGGGGCCCAGGACACTGCCTTGGGGTACTCCTGCATTGATGAAAAATGTGTGAGATTTTATGCTTTCCTTTGTCACAACAAAGGTTCTGTTTGTCAGGAAGCTGTATATAAGATGGACCAGATATTTCGGGGTGTCGTAATTAATAAGCCGATGGATTAGGCCTTCATGCCATACACTATCAAAGGCACGGGAGATTCCAAAAAGAGGGCTGCAACATAATGCCGATTATTAAAGCCAGTTACCACCTGGTCCACGAGGCGAAGCAGTTGATGAGTGGTGGAATGTTTGCGCCGAAATCCAAGTTGCTCGGGGCGAAGGAGGTTGCGTCTGTCGAGCATATTCTGTAGGCGGTTCTGGATGACCTTCTCGAACAGCTTGCTGATGGCTGGCAGTAGGCTGATTGGTCTGTAGTTGCCTGGGTCTTTGGCATCTTTTCCTGGCTTTGGCAGTGTGATGATATGCGCATGTTTCCATGCAGCCGGGAAGTGTGCAAGACGAAGCAAGCTGTTGAACAGGTGGGCAAGTAGAGCCAACCATTCATCTGGGAGCACTTTGAAGGCTGCATACGGGAGGGTATCGTTTCCCGCAGCTTTATATGGCCGGACAGAGGCTACAATGTTCTTCAGTTCCTCTACATGGTGAGGCTTACTTCTTCATTATCAGGAGGTGTTGCTAAGAAGTTTTGAACCATGGTCTGGACTTCTTCAGCAATTTCAGCGTCGAGAGGTTCCGCTGGATGGAATGTGGAGGCTAGGTGTTCAGCCATCATATCGACCTTCTCCCTAGTGGACTGGGCAAGTCTTCTGCCATCAGTAAGAAGTGGGTCAGAAGTGGGAATTCGGAGTATGGCCTTTGACATTCTCCAGAGGGAAGAATCTTCCGTGTCTAGAGTGCTCAGGCGTCGTTCCCATTCTTCATTAGTGTGGTCGTTTAGTTCCATTTTGAGAATGGACTGTAGTCTGTTCCACTCTCTTTTGTCCACAGGGCTGCGCGTGAGTTGGAATTTGCGTCGAGCCCTATTCTTCGCCGAGATGAGTTGACGAAGCTCGCGAGGGAGAGGTTTTTGGTCGATTGAAAATTTGCAGCGAGGAGGGGTAGCCTCTGTCATGGCTGTAACCATAGCTGATGTGATGGTGGACGCAAGATGATCTGCATCCATTATGCTGTCGCATGGTTGGAAGATGGCTGGTTGTTATCACCTGACCAGCTCTTTTGTAATTGGCTGGAATGAATGTAAGTCTCATCTTCATACACTATTGGATGATTTTCAAACGATGTGGCTTCAGCTTAATTTTTTTCTCTCTCACTTATTATTCTTCATGCTGGTTTTCTGCTACTTCAGTTGCTAATGTTACTTTAGACCGCGCCTACATTAGATCTTTTCTGTAGGTAGGTATAGTAATTTCATTTATACTTTTTTCCAGTTCTTTGAAATAGCTATACACATTAGAAGCAATTTCCCAAGCTTGATTGTGTAAGGTTTTCCCACGCAGCTGTGATTTTAAAGGCTTAGCATGAATATCAGGACCGTATATAATTGCAAACAGCAAGTACATAAATATGCCGATTTCGTCTCAGCTGCCACAGCATAAATATACCACATAAAATGCACACTTGTTCCATCTCCCATCTGTGCAAATGCGTTTGTTTCCTAATAGCCACCCCCTCGCCACATATATGCTAGTGTCCAAAAGTTAAGCATAATTCGGAAAACAGAGAACTTAAAAGAAAACGGTGAGCGAGCTGATATTATCACATTGTGTGCCTTCACTTGTGGTTTGTAATAGGTAAGGCGTTACGTGCCTCAAAGGTCAAACAAATCAGAGAAGCAAACCCATACCAGATTGCCAGACACAGTGTGAGTCATTCGTTATTGTTCTCTCATTACGAACAGAGGGTTGTTTTTTCTCAAAGTATTTACAGGACAGCACTAACATACCATAAAGACGTCAACTGGACCCTGTTTTGAAGGGTAGAATAATCGGACTCCAGAGGCAGATCAGGCACAGAGCGTAGCCTCTCGAACCCTGAATGTGCAACAAAGTGTCATTTCCAGGCATTGGCGACGGTTCCATGAAACATACGGTGTTCGTCGGATGTCTGTTCACTGTCAGCCATGGATCACAATGCCGCAACAGGACCAGTATTTGACCATAACAGGACGACGAATTCAGAGGTTGCCTGCATGACAACTGTCTTCCGAGAATGAAGCCGCCTTAGGCGTTCGGGTTTTGAGGAAACTGTATACCGGAGACTCAGGGCAGTCGGTCTCTGTTGCCAGACGTCCACCAGTGTGTACCCCACTCACTCGAGTACACAATGGTCTCGTTTACAGTGGAGTCAGCAACGACAACATGAATGACTGGAGGAAGGTGCTGTTAACAGATGATTCCAGATAGTTTGAACATTATTCTGTTGCACAGCAGTCTGGAGAGAACGCGGAACCCGGTTACACCTCACAAACGTAGTGAAAACACGCCCATTTGGTGGTGGCGTATTCGTATTGGCAGGCATAATATTCAATGGAGGCACAGATCTGCACATCTTCGACAGTCGTATTGTGATTGCCCAGAGGTGCAGAGACGAGGTATTGAACCACATGTGCGGCTTTTCAGAGGTACAATTGATCCATATCTCATCTTAATGGACAATAATGCACGTCCCCACAGAGCCCACCTGGTAGACCACCATCATGAGAAAGAGGATATCCAGCGCATGGACTGGTCATTGATATCCCCGGATATGAACCCTATAGAGCATGCCTGGGATGCATTAGGAAGAAGAGCTGCAGCATGCCAGCCTTCACCGAGGACTTTTTCAGACTTCTGAAATGCTCTTCGTGAGGAATGGGAACAGCTGCCTGTAGGGTTCTTGAACCACCTTATAGAGAGCATGCCATGGCACTGCAAGACTAGTGTGGCTATGAGAGGTCACCACACCCCATATTAACCACTCAGCACCATCATAGTTATTGTGGAGGTGATTGTCAGATTTTTTACTTGTATGGTATACAGAGGAATCAGGGCAGAGCAGCTCAGCAAGAAAGTACAATAACTTCATACAAAGATTGTGAACACTAATGTAACTGCACCAAAGGTGATACTGCTACATGCAGGAACATCAGAAGTGCAAACAATCCTGATGAAGTGATAGCGGATGTGTACAATGCAATAAGATTGACCAAAGAGTGCTTCCTTAAATCATGTGTTTCTGTAAATAGTGTAATAAAAAGAGCGGATGTGAATATGAGATACATTGCAGTATAAATGCGAGCATTAGGTGGGTATGTGAGGCACTATGTGCTATCTTTGTGAATGTGAACAAACATCTTGATTTTAGCTGTCTGGGTAGAGATGGTTTACACCTAAATTGAAACGGGTCTTTTGTCTTTAGTAAGATGATTAGCAAAACTGTAAATATCTGTTTAGATCAGGCAAAATTAAACGAGGTATAAGAGAAGATGTGATCACTTCAGATTCTAGCATAGTCACTAAACAATCAAGAAAGAATGAAATTCCATTAGAAATATCCTCTCAAAATGTACAGAGCCTAAGTAAAAAGATTTTAGCATTTGAGGCATCAGCTGACTTGTTTTTTGTTTTTAGGAATGTATAAGTAATTTGTCTTTCTGAACATTAGTTAAATGAACATGAACTGAATACTGTTAAAACAAAAGGATTTAACTGAATTGCCAACTGTTGTAGGGAACAATAGTCAACATGGAGGTTCTTATATCTTTGTAAAGAAATGCGCAAAAGCAAAACAAATTAATAGGCTTAATTATCTAAACAAGGAATTAGACTTTGAGGCTAGTGTAACTGAATTAACTTCATTTAAGTGTGTGTTAGTTTGTATATATCATACAATCATGAGGGATGTCAATTACTTTGTGCAAAGTCTAGAAACAATGATACAGGGAATTGATCCAAGCAAAAAGTTATAATAAGCAACTTTAACTTTAATATTGGTAGGAAATTAGATACTAGGATATCAGATGTACTGAAGTTGTGCAATTTGCAGCCTATTGTCTGTAATAATGCACTCAGCAACAATTTTGGATCAAGTGTTATTACCAACATTTTTTTCAAATTTTGTGGTAAAGGTTATCGATACAGGGTTCTCAGATCACTATGCAATAGCAGCTACATTAGGTGATTATATTACTGTCAATGGCAACATCAAACAACCTCCACTGAGACAATATAGTAGAAACATAAATAATCATAGCTTAGCAGATCTAAAGGTCAGACTTGAAACCGAAGATTAGAACTCATTTTATGAGATAGACAAGGTCAAAGCAATATGTGATTTTTTCATTGATAGATTGAAACATCACATGGATATTGTGATGCCTATAAAGTTAGGCAAGTTAGGAATGCACAAAAAGAACTGGGTAACAAAGCGTATTAAATAATCTGGGGAGAGGTTAAGATTATTGAACTCCATGAGGAAAAGGATCTAATCAGGATTTAGGACAATATTATAAGAAATATAAAGTGATAAGACAGGCAAAAAAGCTGAGCAATGCTGAATTCATCAATAATGCTGAAAATAAACAAAAAGCTATGTGGTGTACCTATAATTAAAAAGTATTTGTGTCAAAATAACAAACCCAGGAACATTTCTATCAAGTTATTGCAATTGTGTTTCAAAAATATTATAGTGAAATGGTTAAGCAGTTAGTTGGGGATGTAGGTAATATAACAAGGGAACTAACAGCTGGCATGGAAATCCATTTTCTTAGCACTGGTGTCAGAGACAGAAATAAAATCCATTTTGAAGTCACTAAAAACAAAACAGCAGTTGGACATGATCAGGTACAAATAATCTTATTTAAACATTGTAGCACAGTTCTATGTAAACCACTTTGTTATTTCATCAATAAATCTTTCAAAACAGGACAGTTTTCTGATATATTAAAAATCACTAAAGTAAAGGCAATGTTTAAAAAGGGTGATAGAGAAAAAATAGAAAATTATAGGCCTGTATCAATCCTATGAGCTCTATCAAAAATTATAGAAAAAGCAATGCTAAAATGATTAGACTCATTTTTTGGGAAACACAATGTAATTCATCCCACACAAAATGGATTCTGCAAAGGAAAATTCACTATATCTACAACTTTTGAGTGAACAGATAAAATTCTGGAAGTCATTGATAATGATAGAGAATGTATGATTTTATTACTGGATTTAACAAAAGCATTTGATATTATACAGCATGAAATCCTTCTGCAAAAGTTGGATTCATATCAGTGGCAAGGCTAAGGTTTTGGGGGCCCCCCTGCAAAAAATGTTGGGGGCACTAATTACTAGTAATGCTTAAAAATGGAGAGATTAAAATGTTATACATTTACTCTCATAGAATAAGTGTTAAAATATCATTCCCTGGTTACCAAGAATAATGGTTATTTTACCTAAATAAACAATATACACTCACTAAACGCATAATGCACATAGATGGAACAAAATCGTTACCCATCAATATGCTAGGTAACTCAGATATTAACCGACGCAAACTGCTGTTTGTGGTACCTCAGATATCGTCCCGAAGCAATAACACTGAACAACTGGTTAGAACAACACATATTGATTAATGTTTATACCTGACCAAATTCTAAAATACAATACACTGGCTAATCAAGTACATTTTCAGAGAGGTAACAGTCATACATACCATGTAGTTTGTTCGGTTTTTATAACAACCATATTGAATAAAATACCATGCTTTAATGAATTTCTGTATATGATTGTGAATACTTTGAGAGTATACACACTTGGAGGTAAGCCCTGTTTTACACTTTTAAGCAAGAAAGGGTAGGAAATGCTTACATGGTAGACTTCTGTTGAGTAGGTATGTCATCAGTGAACTGCATCTGTTCCAGCACTTCTTCCTAGCAATTTTCCATGGATGAATTCAATATAACATTTCCTTTTTAAGAAAGCTATAAAAGGCAGTCTGGGGGCCCCTAAAAATAGGGGTCCCCGCATGCTATGGGGTCTGCGGGGCCATTATTTGCGCCACTGATTCATATAGAATAAGAGGTATTGCATGGAAATGGTTTCAATCTTACCTAAATAATCACAAACAAATGGTGGAAATCACAAAAACTAACAAAACATCATAGCTAATCATTACTCGAATACACAAGTAATTAATTATGGGGTTCCTTAGGGTTCCGTATTGGGGCCTGTCCTATTTCTAGTATTTGGTGCTGTTTTTTCAATTATTATTACGGAATGTGCTGTGCTATGAGACTCGTTTTCTATCTAGGTCGTGGTAATGGATGGAATGAAATATCACACAATGTTTCTTTACCACAATGTATTAATTTATTAATACTTCATCGATACTTTACATTAAACAATTTCTCTCAGCACCATTCTAAATGTTTAAAAACCTTTACACTTTTTCACTTAGTGGAACTTATGCTTGATGAAAGTTTGGTGAAAGTTCCATGTTCACACTACCTAAATATGATTGTCTTTTCATCTTAAACATACACACGCGAGTGAACAGTTTTTGGCGTCGTTTGACGCGACACCGCCTTTTTCATATTCATCCGCGCATGCGTCCATCAAATAGTTCTTTCTCGTTAGGGAAGCGATCCCTAATCATCCTCCCCTACTTTTATTATGGAACACATACAATTCTAATATTTATACATATATATTAAAATCAAATATGGAAAGATTTATGGCGTCTTTGGGCAAACTTAGTTGTTCGTAACAATGAACCTTATCAACATGTTTTCGTCATTTAACTATCTCATACCAACATCAAAAAACGAATTACACTTTTAACAAACATTCACATGAACGATTTTCTTTTGGGCTCTTCTAATATTCTGTCTCATATTCATAAATGATTTTCCAATCCACCTAAAACCAATGCATGTTACCATGTTCGCAGATGACACAAATGTCATAATCAGGGGAAAAGAGAATGCAAGACACCTGACTAATTGAATTGGAACATGATTTATTGCAAACAAGTTAGGTACTTATAAATGCCAACAAATCAGCAGCAATTTCATAAAAATTCTGGGACATTTGATATCAAGATATATAATACTCAAGTCTCTTATATAATGGAAGCAAAATTTCTCGGAATCTGTCTAGATCAACATTTAGATTGGGGAACCCACAGTCAAGAATTACTGCTAAAGCTGAATAAATTGTACTTTTCACTAGGAACAATAAAATGTGATTTAAATTACAGGGATATTAGAACCTTATACTAATGAGGTATGGTATTGTAACTTTTTTGTGTGGGTGTGAAGTAAAGTAGACAGATGTAGTCGAGATAAAGAAACACTTTTATTTCCGTAAACAGTAACTTTCTACACTCGTTGCAACAACAAGAAAGTCTTTTTCGATTCTCCAACAGCACGGCTCCGAACTCGTAACACAAAGAACTAACTCTTCTCCGTCGGCACAACTCTCCACATCGTCTGTCCGTCTCCGTCGGCACGACTACTCAGCCTTCACATACGTCTGACTGACTGCTGTCGCACTTTACCGCTATTTATATCTCCCAGGCACTATTCTGGAAAGTTCAGTTATTCGGTGGAATACAAAGAGGAAGATTCCAGAAGCTTCTATCCTTTTCTCTCTTTCGGCAAGCGCCCCAACAATGCGGCCATTCTCTGTCTCTTTCCTTCGGCTCCTTTGCGGTAGTGCCGACAATAATGCGATGGGTGACACTGCGGTTGTCGGCAATTAGATGCGGCGGGCGCGGTGACAGTATAATATTCTGGGGAGTGAGTAGAGATAGCCATTACGTTTTCAAAAGGCAAAGAAAGATTATCAGGTGCGTCAAATCAGCAGGGAAATATGATTCTTACAGAAACATAGCAAGAAACTAAAAATCTTAACTTTACCAAGTATTTAACACAAGAGTACAATGCTTTGACTGGCAACATGGATTAGGAAGATCGACAGGGGATCACTGGCTGATTTGCTTGTATGTTTCAGTGGCCAAGAATGCTTGTGCCTATAATATGAGGATCATTGCTTAAGATTTATGGTAGTTTAGCAAGGTGCTAAAGCTATCAAGCCAGAATGTGAATCTTCATGAAGGAGATTTAGGCTCTGTGAATGTTATAATGGTTATGTAAAGAGTTGCACAGCAGTTAGGTGATTATGGATGCTGCAGGCATTCAGATATATTGAACAAACTGAGCCAAGGATGGAACTTCGAAGATAGTTTATGGGTCAAATACAAGAAAATATGCAGTCTTTAAGCAATGAAGACTTTTATGGCCAGTGTCAGTAGCAGAATGGATGATTTTCAGGCCTATAGATCATAGAGCTCTTCTTACTTCTAGGTGTTTCATTCATAGCTGTGACAAAACGTCTGAATGTAAGGCGAGTTACTCCAGCAGACTGCGTAAACCCAAAAATTGTCCATTCTGTTAAACATGCAGTCCATCTGAATTGTATATGCATTAGACAAAAAGCTGGAAAGTATATCATATAGATGTTACAGATAACATTTACTGAGAATTTGTACAAAAGATACTCATGCCTAAGTGAAATCAAGGTATGTGATGAATCATGTTCAAAATAAAGGAGTGCTGCCTCGTTGTAATGAATACTTACATTAGGGTGAAGGAAACAGTGTTAAATGCCAATACATTGTAAGGAAAATTATCTTTTACTGCATTTTTGAACTTCAAAGCATTTGTGTTGACCAAGCAATGGGGGCAAAAATAACTCTGTCAATATCTTCCATAACCAATTTGAACACCAATGAAGCTGTGTAAACTAGCAAATGCTTAGTACAATCAATTGGTAGCTCCTTGCGCTATATTGCATTAAAATGTTATTTTCTTTATATTATGCAACAGTAAATTAAAAACCGACACCTATTTTGATATTTGGTGGTTGTCAGTTTTGAACTTTGTAAGTTACTTCATATGAGTTTTGTTATTCCTGCCATGCTCATCAAGAACACAGAAGTTATTACAAAGGGCAATGCTCTTGAAGTCGTTTCTTTTCTAACCTGCTTTCCAAAATTCCATTAAACAGATTACATTATTTATACACATACAGCTATTTTTTGGGACCACAGTGCATTTGAATGCAAGTAATACTTAAGATGTTGAACAGAATTCTGCTTCAAAGACAAATTGGCACAGATTCTTGGTCAAGCACCAGGCTTGACTTGGTGAGGGTATGTACAGAGTGAATGTTTTTTGACCCAGCCATGATCGTGTGTATGCATGATTTGCTTGTACTGCAGTGACTTCAAAAAGTTCCACTAGCTCACTAGTGATGAATTACCTCTTCAGGACTCTGCTTTATCAGCGTGAATGTCAGGTGTCAGTTAATACCTTCTGTTCCTACTGTAAACTAGAATTTGTTCATTGTGCATCCCAAAAGTGAAAGCTCATCCGAACATCTGTGGTGTGAGTGATTTACTAATAGAGATACTGTCAGTTGTCTGGTTAATGATTTAGGACAACGGGATGGCTGATGCTAAGAAGTGCAAAATACATAATTTAACAGAGGATAAAATTTACAAAATTGTGCATCACTTGAATACTCTCCAAAGAAATACCTGTGGGCATTTTAAAAGCCTCTGTTCATACAGCTACTAAACTTTTAAGTTTGAAACCATACTGTAGTTCATGAATTACAATCGCTTGATGACAAAAAATACGATATGGCAGGAATGTCTCCAAACTAATGCACAACACTTTTAACACCACTTATGACAAGGTCAGTACGCATAGTTTATGTTACTGTTACTCATGAGAATGTAACAAGGGAGTTTTAGAATGGGGAATCCCTGGTGTGGTAGACATATGCAGAGCACGTATACACGTAATGCAGGCTGGGCCATAACATAATCTTCTAAGGGCTCCATCAGATATGTTGTTGCTATTTTCCTTTCCCTCTCCATCTCCTTGTCCCTCTCCCTCTCCCTTTCCCTTTTCTCTCGGCCCTTCCGGGCCCTCCCCGTCCCTGCCTGCCCTTCCCTGCCCTTCCCTTCTCTTCCCTTCCCGAAACAAAGGAGAGAAGCATTCACAAAATGAAGTTTTAGTTTTTTTTTTTTTTTTTTTTTTTTTGGTGGGGAAAAAGGCTACTTACGCCCTTACCGCATGCAAGCATGCGAGTGTAAGACTCCTACCCTGGCTTCGAACCCGGGTAGCCTACTCACTAAAAACCCCACCGAAATCCTGAGGTCGAAACCTCAGTGCTGCGGTCGGGTCACCACATTTGCGCCATATGGATTTGCGCCACATTGTATTGCTGTGTACGGATAATGCGTTTGCGCCAATAATTCGAAACTAATATGTGTATTTTTGTTCTTAGGTTGGCACCACGTTAGCATGGTGAGACATATTTTACGATTAAAAGAATTAAAATGTTAAACGAAACAATTTTCCATCCCACTTGCAGACTACGGACTGACGCGCGATTAATGGGCGTGGTGTATTTAAAAATTGCCATACCATTTTAAAAGTGCGCATGTAGTTAACAATTGTCATACATTTTAAAAATTAAAATTGCCAAAATTCCTTGATTAAAATTTCTGCTTTCAGGTTGTCATGTTGTACATTCAAATGGGAAATGCATTTTACATAAGCGATACGCGATATTTCTTTCTCTGTATTGCTTTAAGTAATGTTCTATCTTCTTTTCTTTGTTTTGTACTTTGACTCTTTTGGTGAGTTGCAGGTGCATGCCGTTGTCAGATATATTTCCATTTGAATACGCTTTAAAACTGAAATGAATTTGTATGAACGACGTCACCATATGCCGAAACTTTAACATATACAAGTTAAGTCCTGTCCTCTGTTGCTGCCCCTTTCGACTACCTCCATGACAACCTTTACTGATCACCATTCTATCTCACAATGGTTATGTTCTCCCACTCAGTCTGGCTACCACTGAAACAAAACACGGCTACTAAGTACTAGTCGATTTATTGTACTACCAACTTAAGAAAAATAAAAGTTCTTAGCTAAACATGCAGTTGGCACAAATCCATATTCCTTAAGAATAAACGTACTTCCCATATATTAAATCTGGCGCAAATCCTCTGCTCCTGCTGCAGTACCGCGTTATTGCACCTGCAATTTCTGTGGTGAACGATGAGAGCTGCTTGCCAGTGGCAGTAACAGCGTAGTGAAGCTGAAGAGCCAGGAGACACTCATGACCTAAGTCCTGAGAACCCCCTGGTAGCAATCCTGGTGATAGTGATGTGTGGTGTGCTCTGAATCGAGTGCTGGGTAATCAAGATGATCGTGATTGGTGATTGAAATCATGATGGTTGAGCCCTGGCGTCACTTAGACGGGATGTGCCGTGCACTTCATTACACGACACAGCTCCGTGCAGGGGCGTCCGTCGTGGATGTGGAAACCCCTTGATTTTGCTCTTCCATGAGCGAACCGCGGTTGTTGTTGAGCTGGTGATGGTTGCTCGGTGCGGTGAGTCTGAGCCCCGGTTTCCCTGTTGGCGGCGGTGGCGACCCCACCACCACCACCAACACCACCACCACCGTCACCGCCGCCGCCACCACCACCAACACCACCACCACCATCACCGCCGCCACCACCACCACCACCAGCGTCACCGCCGCCGCCACCACCACCACCACCAACACCACCACCACCGTCACCGCCGCCACCACCACCAGCGTCACCGCCGCCGCCACCACCACCACCACCACCAGCGTCACCGCCGCCGCCACCACCACCAACACCACCACCACCAACATCACCACCGTCACCGCCGCCGCCACCACCACCACCACCACCAGCGTCACCGCCGCCACCACCACCACCACCAGCGTCACCGCCGCCGCCACCACCAGCAGCGTCACCGCCGCCACCACCACCACCAGCGTCACCGCCGCCACCACCACCACCGTCACCGCCACCACCGTCACCACCACCACCACCACCGTCACCGCCGCCACCACCACCACCAGCGTCACCGCCGCCACCACCACCACCACCGTCACCGCCACCACCGTCACCACCATCACCACCACCACCATCACCACCACCGTCACCGCCGCCACCACCACCACCACCACCACCGTCACCGCCGCCGCCACCACCACCACCACCGTCACCGCCGCCGCCGCCACCACCACCACCGTCACCGCCGCCGCCACCACCACCACCATCACCACCACCACCACCACCGTCACCGCCGCCGCCACCACCACCACCATCACCACCACCACCACATCACCACCACCGTCACCGCCGCCACCACCACCACCACCGTCACCGCCGCCGCTGCCGCCACCACCACAACCACCGTCACCGCCGCCACCACCACCACCACCACCATCATCATCACTATCGTTATTATTATTATTATTATTATTATTATTATTATTATTATTATTATTATTATTATTTATTATTATTATTTATTATTATTACTATTATTACTATTATTATTGTTGTTGTTGTTGTACAAGAGTAAGTAGAAAAGGTAATACGAATGCAATGCGTCAGACTTTTTCTCCTGGCCATACAAAGAGAACGGAATTTCAAAGCCATCATATAGTGACCAGCTGTTAAAAGATGACGATCTTTTAAGCCTACTGTATTCTCTTATTATTTTACCTACAAGTTAATATGTAATAAAACAATTTCTATAAATGCTTATCTCAATTAGCATGAATTAACTAGAAGAAAAGCTTATGTGAGAATAATTCGTTGAAGAATGGGCAAAGAAAGTCATGTCAATGTAACGCATCATATTTGAACAATGTCGTGAACTTTACATTAGTGCTGGTTCCCACTGAGATATATTACCGCACGCCACTGTTCAAAATCTTACAACCTGAATTTAGAAGCAAACCTATTATTAAAAGGCTGTATTGAACTGATCTGCACTTTACTCCTCCCCATAATTACATTTTTTAGAATCTAATACAAAGAAAAGTCCATCCTATAAGCATTAGGCTCTTAGAACTGTATGCAACACCGCCACGTGTGTGGCAGATGCCCTAGGACTTTTGAGTGTGTCGTACTCACCTCCGAGCAATAAAATTGCTTTCAGGTTCAGAAATCTGACAAAGAAGAAAAATTTTCCTTTGGGTTTGTTCAAAGCCTCGAAAAAGTAATATCAGATAGCTTCAAACTGAGAGGCTACAGTGCTTGAAAGCACCCAAACCGCATCTCTGCACTCCCAGTCACTCTTCTCCGGTAATTTACCTCCTCCATTATTGAGGTCCGGTTTTTCCCCGTGTTTCGCTCACATTTATATTATTTTCTGTGATAATCAATACTGATTAAGGAGTAAATTAGACCGCCTCCGTAGCGCAGTTGGTAGCGCGCTTGCCTCTGGCGCGGAGGACCCGGGTTCGATCCCCGGTACCAGCATGGGGAGGGAGGTCTGGCACGGGGTGCACTCAGCCTCGTTAGGTCCCAGGGAGACCAATTGAGGAGCTACTTGATGGAGAAGTAGCGGCCCCAGGTCTAGAAGACCGCATAACTGGCCGGGAGGGCTCGGGGCGCTGACCACGTCCCTCCCTCCAGTACTCCACCTCACCAATGACGCCTGTAGTGGGCAGAGGTGGGGGACGCAGCGGCTGGGCGGTAGGCCTTGGCCCTTCATGGGCTGTCGAGCCGGGGTTTAAAAAACAAAAAAAGGAGTAAATTAATGCAATACGTCCCCTGTATAAACTGACGTTAGATTCACTGACTCCCCTTCAAAACACCTACTTTCCTGGGACGGTAGCACAAATTGCATCTTGAAAATACTTTGTAACTGGGCACTTAGTTTGTAAGGGCGGACATTGTCAATAACTCTTTCCGTTCTGATGCGTTTGGGGTCATAGTACTGAAAGAAGCAAAGTTTCAACGTTCAGACTGCCTGCTATAGTTACAATACTAATCCAACTAGATGGTGCTCTCTAGTAACAGGCTTTGAGCTAAATGCTTTGAGACATTTATACGAATAAAAGAGAAGAGATTGTGAGTTCCCTTCAAACCATTAGGACAATGCTTTTAAAGCAGGAGTCGGCAAATTGGTCATCGCGATTATACGAATCGTGACGTCACGGAACGCAACCTGGCATGCACATGACGCATGGTTTCAGGAGGGGTTTGAAAGTCGCAGTGGTGGCTTGGAGAAACTTTTCTAATACACGTTTGGTTTAATATATGCCTAAAACATATAGGCGCCCCCCCCCCCAAAAGAATAAATAAAACACCGTCAACGCTTAGTATGTTGTGAGGGACGGTAAACTGATTGATTTTCAGATAGAAACCCCTGTCTGGAAATTGACGGTTTAGACGTTGTAGCGCATCCAAGTGTGAGATGGGTGTACCTTCATATTTCGTCAATAAACCCAACATCGAGCTCTCTACGTTACAAACAGACTTCGAACTGCGTACCTCCTACGTCATTGCAGAACCTATATCGGCGGTGGTGAGCCTCAGGTGCATGACCCAATACGTGCGATTGTCTTTGAACATTTTCAAGCGCTCCGTGAACTCGAGTCATAAGGTCCTCTGCTGACGTTACAGGAGTGTCATACACCATACTCTTCATACAGTTCCACACAAAATAGTCGAGAGGTGTCAGATCTGGCGACCGTACTGGCCATGGAACTGGTCCACCTCTGCCAATCCATCGATTTGAATATGTAACGTTGAGGTGATTCCGTATATTTACATCAAAGTGTACTGGAGCTCCTGTCGTCCGTTTAAGCAGCTGCGTACTCGTACGTGTCCCACTGCTGTTAAAACGTTGCTGTACAGAAACTACACAAGTAACACAGTAGGATGTGCACCAAGGACTCTATGGAGGAATTTAGCGCATGCGCAGGAATGTTATTATGCTTAGGTTGTTCACCCCAGCACACAGATGGCTAAAGGGTTGCATACCTTCCGTATTAAGATACCAAAACGCGAATGTTAGCAAATTGTCACAACCGTTCATTCTTAAGCTTCGACGCTCTCCAGCGTCCAAACCATGCATTTCCGGACAGGGATTCCTATTTGAAAACTGACCAGTTTGCCATCCCGCACAACATACTAAACGTTGTCGGTGTTGTTTTATGACACCTGTATGTGTAGATTGAGAGTACTTTAATATTAACATATAGTTTTCATTAATTTATTTACTTCATCTGGAGCATTATAGGTTCGCGTACATCTAATATTAATCCACAAGCACTAACGTACAACAGTGCACATGTTTTCATTTGGGAATTGCGATCTGCTTTTATATTTTGCAATCTTCAGTTTAGAAAACAGTTGCTTACATATATGTTGAGTCAAATATAGTACCTACCAAATATATGCATCAAACGAATAGAGAGACGAAAATATCACCATATCAAGTTCTCTAAATAAATCTAAACCAGTTTTATTTTCTAATTGTAATTTTACACAATGACCCTTAAGGTTTTAGGTTTTTTAAAATTAGCGTACCTTTTAATCCACTTCTTCACTTGACTACGAAGCTGTAGTGAATATTTAAACTTTATGATTACATTTACGGACAAATGTTTGCTTTATATTATTTTTTTAAATGCCTTAACATTTTCTATCTGTGACTTGCTTATGATCTTCGTAATGTCCTTTAATGCTTGTTTTGTAAACACAAATAAAAAAATTTCAAATACAACAGGCATTAAACATTTGCCCATAGGGCAACCAAAATTGTTCTTTCCACTCCTCTTGGAATGGGAAGGTTACCTTGCGTTTTCGTTCTTTCGAAAGAACCATGTCGCATCGATGAGGAGTACACCGCTGCTTGTTTACGTTTGAAGGGGTGTTGATTGATAGAGAGAGGGTAGTCGAAGGGCTACGTATTACTTTGCCCCTGACAGTGGTATTACGTCATATCATCAGGCGGTACAGTTTTGCCGACCACTATTGTAAAGTTTGTATGCGTAACTTGACATCAGTGAATATAGGCCTTCCATTTTTATGGCAACATTTCCAATTTTCATTGAATAAGTGTGCATGCAAAGAAACAGTTGATGATAAAACAGTCCTGCTACTTTAAACATTAATTGTACTCAGGCAGCCCTGCCGAATCCAAATATCAAATCATGTACGTATGTTTTAAACACTCAAAATAAAACTCAACCTATAAGTAATACTGGCGATGTATAATCGTTAAAGTAGGCATGCTTTGGGGAATATAAAGGACAAAGAAAAACAGGATGGTTTGAAAGCAGGAAGCAAAGAATTTGAGGTGCAAGAATTGGAGAAACGTTTTACCAATTTTTGGCTTAAATTTATAGAATAGAAAATGAAGAACAAATTTGAATGTTATCTCACTACACATCAACACAGTTGTTCACAGTTCACAGCTGTTAGACTGCATACGTATTGGTTTATTAAAGTTATGAGTAGGATTGGAGCATAGCACGGCAACTAGTCCATAGTGGACCCTTTTTGTTCCGTGATCCCTGAGAGGAAGGGATGAAGGAGAGACCCGAAGAGCGACAGATGCGGACAACGGTATGTGCTAGCAAGGACGAGATCCTTAACGATTCCAATATGGTGTCAATCGTCACACCGGCTAGCTCTTTCTAAGCCCCACGCCATTCAGGGGTTCGTGGCAAACGAGAAAATTCCCAGGAAGGGGGCCCCAACAGACCCTTCAAACGCCAGGGAGAAATATTACCAGAGCGCAAATTCCACCGTCCTGTCGCAACACACCAACCGCCGTAGCCTGGTCCTATAGCCCTGAAACAGATGAAAGGAAATGAACGGGATAGGAGATCCATGGTAGAAGGGTAACCATCCCAGCATTCGCCTACCGACTCGGAGAAATCGCAATTCATGGGCAGAGCCCCCGGCTCGAGGGGAATCGAACCCGAATGTGAGCCTCACACGTTGGATACCATGGAGGTATCTCACTCGATACCTATCAGGAGTGTCTGTATTGATTCTACTGGGGTGGGCCAAAAGTCGCGATCGGGTAATGTTTATATTGAAATAACTCACTTTCCGAAACCAAAAACTAATTAAAAACTATTCAAGGGCTAAGAGGGATATTTCTCCACTTCATATGCTTTTTGTTGCATTAGTTTGTCAATTTTTTGATGAGCGAGGGCATTGTTATGTTATAGCGACAAGCCAGATTTTTCGCTGGTTATTAGTTGATGTCAATGTGAAGAGCCGTTTGTGTTGTAAGCAATGGCTGATACAAGCAAATATAGATTGAGGAACATCTCATTGTTAGTGTGTGGGTTCATGAGAAAGAACGAACTGGTGAAACGTACGAAGAAATCGTAAACTTCTTTCTTCGTTTCAATAAAGCTGCTCCCATCAACGAAAATTGCAAAAGAAAACTGTCTCAAGAGGTTCTGTATTAAATGCAAAACGCAGCGGGAGATATAAAAATATTGTAGTGATGATGTTAGTAATCATTGGAACGTTCGCCGAAGAAATCAACAAGAAAACGATCGGGGGATATGCAGATTCCAAGAACCTCGTTGCGATGAAAAATGAGGGTTATCGACCATACAGACTACCATCATAATGAATTAAGTGACAGGGATATGCAAACAGGACGTAATGTATGTTAAATGTTACTTTCTGCTTTTCCCATCTTAGCGATTCGTCGTAAAGCCTTGGTGACTGACGAATGCGCCGTGCATCTCAGCTCTCGTTCGCGTAATGTTTACGTATGGGCCAAACATAAGCCTCACTTCTTTGAAGAAATTCAACAACATCTCCCTCATGTCATGATGTGGGCTGGTGTTACCAGTGTCCGGCCATATTTCTTTGAAACGTCGGTGACTGGGGAAGCGTGCCTCGAAATGTTGTCTCAATGGCTGGTTCGGAATTTGACAGAGTTGGTATTCTTAACACCCGTGTTCTTCAACAAGATGGAGCCCCAAGACATTTCTGGGCTCCAGTTCGAGAATGCTTAAGTAGCAGCTTTACTACATGGATCGGACGAGGTGGACCTCTCATTTGGCCTCCAAGAAGCCCCGACCTGACAACGTGTGACAACTGGCTGTGGTCCTACTTAAAATACAATCTTGGAAAGATTCGGATGGCTTCCGTTGACAAATTGAAGAGAGTGATTATCCGCACCTTCAGAACGATTACTCCCGAAATGCTCAGGCGGACAAGCAGACGGACTGGTGGCGCATTCAACTGTGCGCTGAAAATGATGGTGAACACATCGAAATATTAGATATTTAAGAATGACGGTGACTGGCCCAGTTGTGTTTATCTTTTCATATTTCCATTTCTTATTAGTGCAGCAATCAATAAATAACGTTTTACAACAGTTGTGAAAGTTTATTATTGCTGCACAAACTTAGAAAATATCCGATCGCGACTTTTGGCCCACCCCGTACAGTAAGTCACACCACATTGGGTCCTGAAGTGCGAGTTCCACATATCACCAATTTCTTTCAATTATTTTCTTTAATGTAGATATTTTTCCTTCCGTTTTCGTTTGTTTTCCTGGTTGTTTCTCGTCAGTTAGCCACAGACCCACATTTATGAGCACACAAACATCCATGCCCGATGCGGGACCCGAACCCGCAATACCCTACGCCTCAAAACACAAAAACTAGCCAGTTTAATGAGGGTGCCCACGGGGACCGGTACCAATAACACAAACAGTGAATATTCACGTTTAGCTAAGGAATGTTGAACTATTTGCACTTGTATCCTGTAACTCCCTTAGGCACTACCTGACTACGAGCTTTTCGGACGGTTTAGAATCCAAACCATAATTCAAACGCTAATGTGTTCACAGATCATATCATAAATAAAGAAGGGAGAAGCTAGACTGCGTCAAGGAGATGCACTGCGGTGCACGGAGACGAAATTTTGGTATTGACTGAAGCGTCTCGACGCCAAGATGCCAATCCGTGGCGTCCCGTGGTCCAGCCTTTGTTCCCGTTTTTATCCCTCCGGCAGTGTTTTATAGGGAAGGCGGGGCCCAGACGTCATATTACAGGCTTGATGTGGCAATGCCACACCACCAGCGAAACAAAGCAGTGCTGTGCACTTTCTTCGTCATATGCCCCAAGTGTTTCATCATAAAACCTTTAGAAATGCTCACATTAGTTTCACTCTTTCACTATCATTTTTGTTTTTCCATTTCCTTACTTCACACTTTAATCAAGTAGCGGAAGACTATCGACCTTGGAAATAGTTTCCAAGTTATGTAATGAGGCCAGTGGTGACCGATATACACTTTAGCCGGAGGAGCACTAATGTATTGCACTCACATGACTTTCCCTACTCACTCTTGAACAAATATTTTACAACCCCTTATTCTTCTAATATAACCCTTATTTGGTATTTTAATCAAAATATTTAGAGTAATTTTTTTTATAGAAAATAAACATTTTCCGAATATTTTCTACATAAAGGCTAGTTTGGAATGTGGATATTTTCTTGAAAATCGTGTCGCATCCTTGGAAGTTGCTGAAATTAAATACAAAGTTTGGTTTTTAACCGACTTTTTGGTTTTTTTCAATTATGCTGTTCATACACAAACACATTCTCCCCCCCCCCCCCCCACCTCTCACTCGCCCTCTCACTCACATACACAACCACACAAACACCAACTTTTTTGTAAAAATGTGTTGTTTTTTTTGGCAAGGGGTTCAGGGGGCCTTAACGCATATTTCCGGTTAAACCTCTATATGTAATTTTTGCTTGGAATACAATACTTCCCCTACCTATTCTATGTCGTAGAGAAGGTAAAAAAAAATATTACATAGCATACACGAATATAAATATGTCGCGCTAGATTGCAGAAACAGGCCAGGCCAAAAAAAAGTACCGTTTTCCTTTTCTCAAAAATAAGTTAAAAGTAAATATTGTATTCAATAATTTATTCAAGCCAATTTTTATTTGATGTAAAATGTAATCACTACACACTTAACATTTATTAAAATAAAAAATTCAGCTTCACTTAAGTTCCCCGTATATTTCAAATCTATTGGCCGACCAAGGTCCTTTGGGCGGGATTCATGAACGGGAGGTCTGCGGTTCAAATCCTGCCAGGACCATCTTCCTTAACAGTTTTTTTTTTTTTTTTTTTTTTTTTTTTTTTTTTTTTTCAGGACTAATAACTGGTAACTATAGGGGAGGTACTCTAAACTGCGGCCCGCAACGTTTCCTTCCCAGAGATCCTTTTACAATCATCATTTCAATTCGTGTCACGACTTGCGTTTAGTAAGAGCGGGCGTTAAAAACTATTAAAAACATGTATGATTGAGAGGTAGAATTGGAACTGAAAAATTCAATGCCACAGCTGGGATTTGTTGTATCTATGTTAATAGTTTCACTACGCTTCTTGTTAAGAAACCGCATGCTAGAATTTTCAGCAATAAAATTAGTATAAATTTTTAGGATGATATAGCATATTAAACAACATTATTGTCCGCGTTGTCACTTTCTTAATGGGACGCTTTAAAGTGTATTGAAGCAGCAACAGCAGCAAAATTTAACGTTATAGGATGCAATAAACCTAACCTCTCTATGTATAGATGAAGTCTATTCTGCTATCCTCTTGTCCCTAACCATAAAATTGTACCCTTTTTAAAACGTAATGTTATTTAGGGATACATGAGTTGAGTTGCCATTATAATGTTCAGATTCCTCATAAAGTACTGGGCACTGGTGTGAAAAAACAAACAGCCGCGCTGAAGGGAAGTGATAACGTTGACCTCACGACAGATCGCTTAGGGAAGCTCCTGTTGTAGGGAGAAGAGGCTCAGTGCTTGTCTGCGAGGAAGGTCTACAAATTCTGTGTGTCCTGAGTGAAACTCCCTACGACACCTCTGGCTTGCTCTTACCTGTCATAACTCCTTTTAAACCAAAACTTCTGCCCTGCTAAGCGTGGACACAAGGAGAATGTGCCTGGCCCCTTTATCTTCACACATACCTACTACGCACCAAGTGTTTGCATTCACTTGAGAAGTCATTTTTAGAAGCAATTTAAACTGGCACTTCTCTTATATAGTACCTCGGCATTCCCCCTCCCCTTTCTTTTAGGTGAAATCTTGTTCTTTGGGAGAAGATACTTATTTAGATAAACTTGTAAAGCAAAACGTTAACTAAATAAATTTTTTTATCGCAATTGTTAAGAGTCATTTCCGAGATGCAAGAGATATAAAGATACATATAAGTATTTCATAAGTACCGTTATTTCAGCCGTAAAACGTGCTGAACGCAGGCCTCCCCTATAGATATCTACCTAGATTGAGGTTTTCGTCGAGCATTTGTTCCATTATGGAGTTCAGTTCTTTGGTGCTGCGGTCGACTATCTTCCAGGCCAAGGTCCTTCATCTCTCCGTCGAGTTCTTCCATAGCTTCCTTAATCCCGGCAGTCGCTCGTTGGTATTCTCCGATAGCTCATCTTCATGTCGGACATTCCCGTCTTCATATTTTCCATTCCGGAGTTTACATATTTCAATTTGGTTTCCGTTTTTATTTCTATTTTGCTCATTTCTGTTTCCATATTTTCCATTTTGTAGTTTACACTTTTCAATTCGGGTTTCATATTTCTTTGCTCTGCCGCGTTCCGGAATTCATTTCATTTCCCATTACGTCCATCTTGGCTAACATTTGATTCATCAACTGTTTCATATCGTGCTTTCCGTCGCGCTCCTGACACCAATTTTAACTACTTTATTCCTTAATAAAACACCGGAACGACACTAAGCAAAAACACTGTTGAGCAATAACAAATACTGCAGGAAGAAAAGCTAGTTGATAAAGCCTTGAATGTTGTACGCATTTCTGTTTCAGTCATATATAAAAATTGTATGAATTGTCCGTTGAAGAGGGAGTAGTGAAAGAAATGTGATTGTGTTTAGTCAAAGAAGGAGCAGAAAACCCATGTGAATGTTATACGCTGCACTTATATTTCAAATGTATGGAAAAATGTATGGATTGTTTGTAGAAGAGGGCGTAGTGTGTTACGCAAAAGAAATGGGAGCAGAGAAAACCATGTGAACGTAATACGTTGCGTGGTAAAATCGATTACATAAAACCTTCTCCATTAAAAACACTCAGATGTGCCAATTTTCATGGCGATCGGTCAACTAGTTTTGCAGTTTACTGACTCAAAAACATACTGTATATATAGGCGTTGGTTTGTATGAAGTTGATGAGCTATAGAGAATACATGTGAATTGTTACGTAAAACATGTAGAGAAAATAGCATGAATGTAATACTTTGTATTTCTATTTCAAACATATAGACGGGATGAACTGTAACACATAAACTACTATAGCTAGGTCAACTTTCTTACTGTCTTCTGATAGCCCTGGACGAGGATTTTAAAACGCTAGCTCATTTGCTCAAATCGATTAATTAACAGAGAAATTATGACCAAAATATGGTTTAGACTAATTGTGAATGTTACACGTAGACTAAGACACCTAAGTCATCTTTCTTTAGGTTTTATGAAAGCTCTTGACAATGCTTTTAATATCCTGGCTTGTTTGTTGAAATTGGCCCATTAACAGAGAAATTATGACCAAAATAAGATTTCGAATAATTGTGACTTACGCGTAGACTAAGATAGCTAGGTCAATCTTCTTTTGGTTTTCTGAAAGATCTTGACGGGACCTTTAGTATCCTGGCTTGTACTACGCATTTATGTTTCAGACATATAGAAAATTGGATGAATTGTTCGTAATTGTTCGTCGAAGCGGGAGTAGTGAAAGAAATGTAATTGTGTTTTACTAAAGAAAAATGAGTAGAAAAACCGTGCGAATGTTATACGTTGCACTTATATTTCAAGTGTATGGAAAATGTATGTATTGTTTGTAGAAGAGGGAGTAGTATTTTAGGTAAAAGAAGAGTAGAGAAAACCATGTGAATGTAACATGCAGCATTTCTATATCAAACATGCACAAACTTGTATGATTTATTTCTAGAAGAGTAAGTAGAGAAACAGTTATGAGTGTGTTAGCCAAAAGCAGGTAGAGAAAACAGTATGAATATAATATGTAGCATTTCTATTTTAAACATACAGAAAATTGCATGACTTCTTTGTAGAAGAGTGAGTAGAGAAAGAGATGTGAATATCACCTAATAGTGAGAGGAGAAACCACTGTGAATGTAATATACAGCATCTCTATTTCAAACATACAGAAAATTGCACGACTAATTTGTAGAAGAGTGAGTAGAGAAAGAAATGGGAATGTATCACCTAATAGTGAGAGGAGAAAACAGTGTGAATGTAATAGCACTTCTGTTTCAAACATACAGAACATGGTTTGACTTATTTTAAAAGTGGGGATAAAATGTTTTTGGTGCAAAATCATGTTTTTTATGGAAAATTGTTTATAGAAGACTGAGTAGAGAAAGGAATGTGAATGTGTTACCTAAAAGTGAGTAGAGAAAACATTGTGAATGTAATATGCATGTATATAAAAATTTAACCAAATCTTTAGAGCCGTTTCTGAAATACCGGGAATATATATATATACAAGAATTGCACTATAGAAGCGAGAATAAAAACTGTAAT
The DNA here is from genome assembly GCA_030765045.1 of Tenodera sinensis. Taxonomy (NCBI): domain Eukaryota; kingdom Metazoa; phylum Arthropoda; class Insecta; order Mantodea; family Mantidae; genus Tenodera; species Tenodera sinensis. Next base: position 237,241,914 of record CM060964.1, read on the forward strand.
TTTTTTTATGTAAAATCGCGTTTTTTCGGGAATTACATCTATATAAATGAACTTAAAAAGCAAAACTATCTGAATACAAAATTTGATCGAAATCGTTAGACCCGTTTCCAAGTTGCGCGGAATAATTAAATAAATAAATAAATAAATAAATAAATAAATAAATAAATAAATAAATAAATAAATAAATAAATAAATAAATAAATAAATAAATAAATAAATAAATAAATAAATAAATAAATAAATAAATAAATAAATAAATAAATAAATAAATAAATAAATAAATAAATAAATAAATAAATAAATAAATAAATAAATAAATAAATAAATAAATAAATAAATAAATAAATAAATAAATAAATAAATAAATAAATAAATAAATAAATAAATAAATAAATAAATAAATAAATAAATAAATAAATAAATAAATAAATAAATAAATAAATGAATGAATGAATGAATGAATGAATGAATGAATGAATGAATGAATCAATCAATCAATCAATCAATCAATCAATCAATCAATCAATCAATCAATCTATCAATCAACCAATCAACCAATCAACCAATCAACCAATCAATCAATCAATAAATCAATAAATAAACAAACAAACAAATAAATAAATACATAAATAAATAAGTAAGTAATTAAGTGAGTAAGTGAGTAAGTGAGTAAGTGAGTAAGTGAGTAAGTGAGTAAGTGAGTAAGTGAGTAAGTGAGTAAGTGAATAAGTGAGTAAGTGAGTAAGTGAGTGAGTAAGTGGGTAAGTGGGTAAGTGGGTAAGTGGGTAAGTGGGTAAGTGGGTAAGTGGGTAAGTGGGTAAGTGAGTAAGTGAGTGAGCAAGTGAGCAAGTGAGCAGTGAGCAAGTGAGCAAGTGAGCAAGTGAGCAAGTGAGCAAGTGAGTGAGTGAGTGAGTGAGTGAGTGAGTAAGGAATAAACAAAGAAACAAAGAAACAAAGAAACAAATAAATAAATAAATAAATATATATATGTGCACACACAAGAATTGCTCGTTTAAATATGTGTCTAAAATTCGTGTTTTATTATTGTTATTATTATTATTATTATTATTATTATTATTATTATTATTATTATTATTATTATTATTATTATTATTATTATTATTATTATTATTATTATTATTATTATTATTATTATTATTAATGGGTATTATTGTTGTTATTATTATTGTTATTATTATTATTATTATTATTATTATTATTATTATTATTATTATTATTATTATTATTATTATTATTATTATTATTACTAGGACCCGGATTTTTAGGTTCTTAACATTAACATTTTAGTTATTTTTATATCTTAAAAAAGTTTTTTTTAGTTCTTTAACCTCCTGAAATAGTTTTTATGTTATTATTGTTTATTAATTTTATTATTAATTGTCCTCTTTTTTATAGCAATGTTGCTGATATGTCCTATAGATCCTTCGTGGCGCTCAAAATGCGATTTTTGGCCAGAGGGCACCTGGAAAATATGTAAATAAAGTTATAGTACATTATAACAGGAGTTTAATCCTTACCTGTATTCCAACAGACGAGAACAGGTCGTACAGGTTCTCCTGTATGGTATGTTTATGTGCACAGCACCTAGCCACTTAATGCGACTTTATCTGTGCAATATAGGTGTTAATATTTGTTTAAGCTTTTGTGTCTGTGGGTATGGTTTCTCCCGCTTCTGGCAGATTTGGCAAAATATTACTTTGCTATCTGTGGTGAAGTTCGGATCGTTGCCTATCCACTGACGAATCAACCACCTTCGAGATGAGCTGACTAGGCATGACACTGGCTCCTTAAATTACCTGCCTAATCTAAGGAAAATTAACTTCTAACGATGTAGTAATTGTATGCATTAACAATACACGAACACAACGGATATCTACTGTTTTTAAACATATTGGCTTGAGTTATGACGGGTTCTCCTAATGGCCCCTTTCCCCTAGACAACAATCCCCGCATTCCATACTTGCAACAATACAGAGCTTGGACCCACCCAGCTAAATACAAGTCATTTGCCTCTTGCATTGTTCTCACTACTCCTCTAAGCATGCATAAGTGAAAAGACGTAGCAAAGGTGTAACAATCAGTCCATTCATAATTTCATAAACATTTCATTTTCCCATTTTAAAATAAAGTTTTTTTATAGCAGATTTTTTTCACTTTAAAATAAATAGGAGATTTAGCCTCTTTTAGGCTTTAAGGTCTTATTTAGCCATTTTTAGGTTTTATAAGATTCAAGCATTTGGCTTCGATGATCATGAAACAGATAAGTAAATTAAACTACTGCAGTTAACTATCAAGGAACAAAATAGGTAAAAAACTAAGAATCCGGGCCCTAATTATTACTATTATTATTATTATTATTATTATTATTATTATTATTATTATTATTATTATTATTATTATTATTATTATTATTATTATTATTATTATTATTATTATTATTATTATTATTATTATTATTATTATTATTATTATTATTATTATTACTATTATTATTACTATTATTATTATCATCATTATCATCATTATTGTTATTATTATTGTTGTTATTATTATTATTATTATTATTATTATTATTATTATTATTATTATTATATTATTTTCTTTTTTAGTTATAGAAATTATTACAGGTATTTATAGTTCAAAAAGGGCCATGCGCTATTGTGCCTTTTAGCGTGAGGTCGCTGAATGAGGCCAAACAGCACCATAATCTCCGATTCTTGTGCCAAGAGTGTTTTAAACGCCCAGTAAATAGTCACCAGTAGGTCAGCTTCGAAGCGCATTTGGCATTGGGAGGAGGGGGGGGGGGGGCAGTTTCTTTCTTGTTCACCAGCGAATATGGAATTGAACACAACGAATTAATTTGCTAAACTCGATATTCAGGCTCCTTCACAAGCTTATTCGCTAGTTGTTAATGACTTTACTTGCCCAATTCACAATGGAACCACACTGGCGACAAGACGATTAACGAATAGGAATTTAACATAAACACGACAAAATCCGTGCGCTGAAAGTTGAACTTGAATTAACTTTTACCGCTCGACATGGCGGCATCCTGAGAATAAGATTTGTGTCCTGGTTAAGATGACGTGTCTCCAGGAAAATGCATTCTTATATGCCTCATTGAGAATGCTACATTTAAGAAGCAATATCGTGTTGGGTGTCGCTCCGTTGTGAATTGAGTATGTCCCTGATAAAGTCAAATAAACATGCTAGTCGCTATCAAAGGTATCCGACCTCAAATAGTAAAATAATCAGAGAATTATTGCTAGAAGGAACAACACTCATAGTGTAACGGAAGGAGAAACATGTTCTATGAAGTACAATAAAATATTGTAGGTTGCTGTAATGTGATTACACCAGCGAGTTTATTCGCTTTTGTTTTCGCTCATTCGCTAAGTTTAAAAGCACTCAACACAGAAAACAAAGTCGTCCACTTTAATCCAGAATTTAAATGCAGCAGTTAATGCCCTCTACCCAATGACACAGAATTTGAGAACCAGCGATTAAAGTCACCCATTTTAATCAAGCTAGACACTAGGTGTTACTACTCTGCAGACAGACACAATTTTAGATCTAGATATCTATACAGAGTAGCGAAGAAAATTAGAATATACTTTTAACCTTTAAACGAGTTTACGAGCAAATAAATAACATGTAACATATATGTAAATAAAATTGGTTGGAGGCGTATTTAGTCGATAAAAATATCACCCTTTCGTAGACATAGTCTCCTGCGAACAATTGACTACACAAACTTTCTTAAAATGTCCATCGTTTTTATTAAGAATAGGTATAATTTTACACGTTGTACCTACTGTCTAAAACACTAGAAGGATTAGATAATTTGTCTTTATTTTGGGAAGTACCAGAGAGGATATTAGTTCGTAGTGTTGAAGCGAAATGCGTGGGGATATTACATTATCCACTCTCTGGTTAGGAGTGTTTCTTGTGCATCCTAAAAAGAAATGTTGGCTTTCGATTTGACTAAAATATTGAGAAAATAAGTAATTTGTGTTGAAAAGCCTGCAAATTGCCTCCTTTCGGATATTTCAAGCATCCCTCTTTACAGCGGTGATGTTTTTGTGGTACTACCGCCCTCAGTAATACCTGTCCTTTAATTTAGCAAAAATATTGACAAAATATGTCCATTTGTGCTAAAAAATTGTTTCCTGCGGAAAATGTTCTCCCTTTTCAATTAAGGGTAGTCCTTTTGTGATAACAAATACACTCAGTGTTTTTAGTCTTGTCCTAAAAAGCATGGGTACCAAATCTGGTGAAAATCGCTACAATATGACATATGAAATTGAATTCAATACAAATAAATAAACAAATTTCATACTTTGAGTCTTATACTCGTATATACACAAATCCTTATTATTGTTTTCTCAAAAGCACACCTAAATTGTTATGACTTTATTTTCGAAATATCTACGAAAATCGAAGCCCCCTGTGTCGATGTACCTACCTTTTTGCATGAATATATCCTTAAGTCTAAAAAACTCTGTGGAATCTAAATTGTGCATTAATATTTATGTTTTAAAAGATGCCTAAGAACCACTTTCTGACTAGTAATCCGTTTTGGAATCCACCAAGCTGATTGACATAAATCGTAAACATTGGCTTTTCACGTGATGAAATATGTGACAGAAAAGTGTTAAGGTATTTTTATGATCGTAAAGGTGCCATCTATCATACACGCAGGTGATTCAAAACAAGACGAAATATTTAGCATGTTGTGTGGTATGGTAAATTATTATTTCTCAAAAGGGGCTTATGCCGCCGAAGGCATGTTTTGGGCACAATGTGGTGTCTAAGCTCGATGAAGCTATGGTAATGGATGTAGGTTCTAAATGTTGTCAATAAATCTCCACTAACCCAACTAGAGCATCGCACTGTCCATTAAATTGTAACACAGATACTACTACTGCGCACAAAGATACACTTATTTGATCAGGTAAAGGTACTTAACACGGAGGGGCCGCTGAAACCCGCGCAAAGCACTGCACGAAGGACAGTGTAGCTCTTTGTGCTTCGTAAGCGGTCTCTTGGAGGAAGGGACGAGGGAGAAACCCAAAGGCCGTTCAGATTCGGGAAATGTACACAAGCGTAGACAGGGTCCGTAATGTTACCAGATTCAACGCACCCGCGCACTCAAGCCCGTCCACAGGCCCCAGACCCCCAGGGGTCCCCTAAAGGCCTAAAGGACGGGTCCAAGAGCTGTCCTACCGACGCCGGGAAGAAAGCTGCACTAAGCGTACCTTCACCGTCTAACCACTACTCGTCGAGCACCGCCCTCTGGTCCTTCAACCATGGAAATACTGCCTATCGTCACGTGAAAGAAGCTAAGGACGTCACAATATGGCAACATGTAGTGTAAAGTCTGTGGGTTACGATCCTACACTTCTTTTTGTTACATTGTTGGATCTTGAATTGTAGTACAATTTTCCGTATGACTCGTACAAAAATTCAGGGAGCCTTCCATCTTCTAAGGCGCTCAAAGATTGTTGGAGCTTTTAGACGCAGGTTTTAAAGTTTTGCAATTTTTCAAATGTAGCTGTAAATGTAAACTAACTTCAAGCGCCATGTATCTTACTATTTTGTTTATATCATGTAAAGGTGGAATGGTGGAGTAGAGTTCAGAAAGTAGATTTAACCTATCACAATTTTGATTAGCGTTTCCCTTCAACTTTTTTTCCCTCTAGAACCTATATCACGAACTTTATATTCTCCCGACATAAATTCGTTCACTTTTCCTTAACTTCAACAGCGTTGCCAATGAACCCCACCCCAAATGTTGGCAACATTTCGGATGTTAAACTGGAATTCAGGTCGGACCAGTCTTTCTGCTTTTGCCTAGTGCCTTTTTAACCCTTAGAAGGCGAACAACCTGGCGCCACTGTACTTCCGTCTTAACTGCGTCTAAGTACAAGTGTTCAATCACATGGGTGAATTTCAAGGAGAATTTTTTGAATAAAATTAAGACCTAGGTGTAAATGAAAGCCCTTATCTAAAGAGGTCCTCTAAACTAAAACTATGGGCGTTCAAATATATTTGGACTCTTCCTGCTGTCATTCTTAGCCAGCGAGTATTTCCTTGGCCGCATGCAGAATCGACACATATGCTCATAACAAGGCCTCTTATTATTGCTATTAATTTCGTTGAAGTGACTTTTCTTCATTTTCATGTCTCATTTTTTACTGAAACATATACATTTATTGAGTTTCGGAACTTCTTGATTTACTAAGAGTATTTGTTCTGTGTGACCGCCTCCACAGCGTAGTTGGTAGCGCACTTGCCTCTGGCGCGGAGGACCCCGTTTCGATCCCCGGTACCAGCATGGGGATTTCTCCCCCGCTGGGAGGTCTGGCACGGGGTGCACTCAGCCTCGTTAGGTCCCGGGAGGGCCAATTGAATAAAGAAGTAGCGACCCCAGGTCGCGAAGGCCGCATAACTGGCTGGGAGGGATCGGGGCGCTGACCACGTCCCACCCTCCAGCACTGCACCCCATTCATGACGCCTGTAGAGGGCATAGGCGGGGGACGCAACGGCGGAAAGCCTTGGCCCGTGAAGGGCTGTTGCGCTAGGGGTATTATTATTATTATTATTATTATTATTATTATTATTATTATTATTATTATTATTATTATTATTATTATTATTATTATTATTATTATTATTATTATTATTATTAGTATTATTATTATTATTATTATTATTATTATTATTATTATTATTATTATTATTATTATTATTATTATTATTATTATTACTGCAGGTCGTGTATGACCTCATCGTATTATTTATTAAATCACAGTAGGTATATTATATGTTATCAGTGCAGTTCTATTAGCATGCAAGTGTACATTATTTCTAAGCGTCGTGCTCAGGGTTATGGAACAGGGCCATAATCTCATTGCTGCTATTTGTCATCTGCTTGTAATCAAATTTCTGTTTTAACTTTGTCCACCACGTAATAGTAGGTAGAAAAGTTATTGCATTCCATCCAAAAATTCCAAAGCAAGATTTCCCTGAAAATATATGCTTTGAAGTCCCTGAATAAAAATAACCTTTTTAGAAAAATATCCGTTTGTCCGCGTCCGGGCCTATATTTTGTTGTTTAACGCTGTCAATTGCCAGGATCATATCAGCGTCGCCGGTGTGCCGGAATTTCGTCCCGCAGGAGTTCTTCTCCATGCCAGTAAATCTACTGACATGGAGCTGTCGCTTTTAAGCACACATAAAAATCATCAATCGGTGATGGTTGCGGTAGTAGCGGTGGTAGAGGTAGTAGTGGTGGTAGTGTTTTTTTTAACCGACAGAGGAAAAATCTTTCTATAGACACCACTCTTAGTGGCGAGAGGGATTTCCACCAACTAAAAAAGCCCTACCATCTACTCATATCATACTGGAACCGCTTGAATAAGCATACTTTAGCATGCATCTGTCAGTCTTACACTCCGGGCATTCTATCTTCCTTCTCTTTTGTCTCCAGAAATGATTTTGCTAAATCTTTAACCACGTTCCATGACATCTGATTTTTTATCATAGTAGGGGCTAAATTAGCCGTCGTAAGTACCATTCCTAATTTCTCTTGTGCTTGTGATCTGAAATCTTCCCATTTTGAAGATCTGAAGAATGTATGTTCTACAGATCCTCCTCTACATAGTAACGACACTTGGCCGAATCTACCTTGCCCATTCTCTGTGCATAATTGCTGAATCTACCATGTCCAGATAATGTTTGTGCCAGAAAGTAATCTACTTATCTATACGTGCATCGAAGCGACAATTTTATATCTAGTATAAATCTTCTTGGTCCGTCGTTCAATTTCCGTGGTTTCATCCCATCTTTGTTGCCATTTAGTAATTATTTCTTTCCTTACTTCCGTCTTCTATTGCCTACAGTTCTCAGTAACTCTATCATATGCAAGCTGTCTCTGTTTTACTTGTTAGTCAATTGATATAGCTCCTGCTATCACTTGCAAAGGTCTATTAGACACAGTTCTACAAGCACACACGATTCTAAGGAGCAGTGGCGTATGCTGGGACTGTGCCTTGGGCTATCACTAGGTCTACAGAGATCCGGACACTAAGGGATTGTTGATTAACCTTCCGTTAGGCGCGCGTCCTGGTGGAACACCGTTGGTCGCGCTATATTTTTGTGCTTATATGCTTCTTCTTTATCTGACTACTCTGCCCCTTAGGGGGACTTATAACCAGAGCTAGGACAAATATCCACTGAACGGGGAATCAACGTAACAACCTTCTACCTAATACACGTGACATCATACTGAACACACGGATCCAGGGGTATACAGTCGACTGCAGTACTGACAGTGTACTGGTCGCTCTGTGTTTACGTTCTGTTCTGCGCTATACAAAGTTCAGTATGTCAGAATCATCACGTGCTGACACATTGAAAACGTTCGTGGAAGAATTTGGTACAAATAATTTCACCCTGAATGGAGAAAAACAATGTTTATACAATTTTTTGCAATACATGCATTCGTATACTACGTATACTAAGTAGAGGAAGTATTGTATTTCCCACAAAAATTCCATGTCGAGATTTCACCCGAACTATATGTTTTGAGGCCCCTGAATAAAAAAATCATTTTTGGAAAAAGGTCCATCTATATGTCTGTAGGCAGCATAACTAAAAAGCGAAAAGTTGCTTAGAAACCAAAGTTGGTATTTAAGTGTTTCAAGGATGCGAGACGAAGATTTTGAAGAAAATTCTTCCACCAGAAACTACCATTTACTTGGAACATTATTGGAAAATGTTTATCTTCTCGAAAATGGTTCTAACAATTTTGATTAAAATGCCATATGTTTAAGATATCTATATGACAAATGAAATGTACATTTTGAAATTTCTGGCTATAACCTATGTAGTCCTGTTTACTATGGATTACTTTTGAATAACTCGTAAACCGTAAGAGATAGACCAGATCATACTATACAAAAAAAGTAGATCTTGCTTAAACACACAAGTTATGTCCAAATATACCTTTTTTCCTTGTAGAGTGAACCATTTCGAAGATGTTTCTTGCTATTTGTGTGAGTTTTGTAAAACAAACTTTCCTCAAATGGAACATTGCTATTCATTTTTTATATGTCAGTCGTGCAGAGAACGAAATTTGAAAGCTTTAAAAGATGTTTGACTGTTGCTCGAAACCTACTGTATTCCTATATTTCCCTTGCACTTACAACGAAATATGCATTAAGATAATTTCTGCAAATGTTTATCTCAACTAACACGAAGAAGATAAAGGAATAAGAGACTGTAAGAATGGTTGGTACAAGAGTAGAGAAAGTCATCTGTGTGCAATACATAAGATTTTTTAAATTAGATTTGCTGTTACACCCCTGACTGTGATGTTTACAGTTCCTGGTTCCCCTCTTTGCACTATCCATATATACTCGTAGCGCGCACATATTGCAAGCAAAAGTATATATGTTCTATATAGCGTTTCACTCTTAGAAGACAGTATGGAGTTAAATGGGACATCTCTGTCTCTATCTAGCGCATACAAGTTGCCATTAGCCGCGTCCTTTTCTACCCTCGCTCTGTTGCCAGATTCCTAATAGCATGGTATAAATATTCATTTGTTATAAATTTCAGGTTTGAACACATTATCCTATGCAGAATTTTTTTTCTCTATCAGGTTATATCCTTTTCAGAGTCATTATACATTTCTATAGGTCCAAATTTCTTCAGAAAACGTTTTTTTCAATAGAAGTCCGATATTTGCTGTTTCTATACTCATCACGCACTAACTAACAAACTAACTGCTAGAATACATCTATATTTTTTTTCTTAGGTAGAGTAAACTATAGTGCTACTACCTGCCTACTTTGAATTCTCTATGTTTACCCAGTTAAGTGTTATAATTTTTTAAATTAAATGTTTTCGGAAAATTTTATATATGTGCACTGCAAAAGTTACGCAGTGTGAAACTTTTTTGTTATTGAGTTTACATCAGGGAACCAGCGAGAACAAATGTTGTGGAAGGTTGGAGAAAGTTTTTAAAATAAACCAAAAGGCAGTAACCTCTTTCCTTTATTCAGTAAGGCAAACAAAAGGTATTCATCTATTCAGCGTCAGGCCTGACACAGAAGATAGTATAAGGAGCAGCACTAACATTAGTTCGAAAGAAGCCGTGTGTGTAACTGTGAGCTGTTATTGCGTTATTTGTTTAATATTTTTGTAAATATTTGTAGTTATGGAGGGGGAAGCTAGGAAGAGACGATATGTTGGTAAATTAAGAAGTAAGGAACGCCAAATAATTATGAATGTGTTATATTATTTTTGAAGCAAAATGCGTGTAAGTAACGCAGTAAAAGAAACAGCTAAGGCTATTGGGTGTTCAGAAGCAGTAGTGTGTATGATTAAAAAGGAAGTAATGAAAGGACCTCTAAGAACGCCATCGAAAAAGAAAGCAAAAAGGACGGGACTACACAAAACGCTAGGTTAACGCAATATGATTGAATAGTGCAATGTTGAGTGCGGCAAATTGTTCATTCTTCACTGTTTGCAAATATTCCACCCACGCTGAATATAATTTTGTCACAGTTCAACAGTGATGAGACCCTACCAAATTTCTCAAGGGCCACTCTGATTTGGGGTTCGAATATGAAAGAAAGGGTAACAAGTGCATATTAATAGAAAGAGACGATATCGATATCATCAGATGGCGACATAAATATCTAAAAGACGTAAAAGGTTTAGGGACCAGGGGAAATCAATTGTTTATACAGACGACTCATTTGTAACTTTAGGTCATACAGTAACAAAGGCGTGGAGGGATACCAAAGTTAAAAGTGCCCGTCTCGTCAAGCAGCAATTGAAGGACTAAGTACAGGACTCCGGCCACCTCGAGTCTCTCGCGGAGAAAGATTCGCAACTAGTACATGTTGCAACACTGCGCTCCATTTAACGTGTACTGTCTTTTAAGGGTGAGACGCGCTTTAGCTCTAGTCATCACTAAACGATTAGGTAGACGTCCACGGTCTTTCTCCATTACTTCTTTCTTAGTTTCCGGTATGGGCCACGTCTTGTTGGCTCTTTTAAGAACTGGCACTTTTGCGTCGCCCATTGCAGAAGCCGAACATAGTTTGGCGGCGAAACGTCGGCATAATTTTTAATTCTTAATTTTTTAAAACAGCCAACAAGACGCGGCCCATACCGAAAACCAAAAAAGAACTAAACCATCACTGTTTACTGTTATCGCGATATCTTTTATTCTGAGTGGGCTTCCCACTATGAGGCGGTAGTGGTGTTAGCGGTGGTGGTGGTAGTGGTGATGGTAGTGGTGGTGGTAGTGGTAGTGGTAGTGGTAGTGGTGGTGGTAGTGGTGGTAGTGGTGGTGGTAGTGGTGGTAGTGATGGTAGCAGTGGTAGCAGTGGTGGTAGTGGTGGTAGTAGTGGTAGTGATGGTAGCAGTGGTAGCAGTGGTGGTAGTGGTGGTAGTAGTGGTGGTAGTGGTGGTAGTGGTGGTAGTGATGGTAGCAGTGGTGGTAGTGGTGGTAGTAGTGGTGGTTGTGGTGATGGTAGTAGTGGTGGTAGTGGTGGTGGTAGTGGTGGTGGTAGTGGTGGTAGTGGTGGTGGTAGTGGTGGTAGTAGTGGTGATGGTGGTAGTGGTGGTAGAGGTGGTGGTGGTCGTGGTGGTAGTAGTGGTAGTAGTGGTAGTGATGGTGGTGGTGGTAGTGGTAGTAGTGGTGATAGTGGTGGTGGTGGTAGTGGTGGGTGTAGTGGTGGTAGTGATGGTGGTAGTGGTGGTGGTAGTGGTGGTAGTAGTGATGGTAGTGGTGATAGTAGTGGTGGTAGTGGTGGTAGTGGTGGTGGTAGTGGTGGTAGTGGTGGTGGTAGTGGTAGTAGTGGTGGTGCTGCTGGTGGTGATGGTCGTGGTGGTAGTAGTGGTAGTAGTGGTGGTGCTGCTGGTAGTGGTGGTCGTGGTGGTAGTAGTGATGCTGCTGCTGGTGGTGGTGGTAGTGGTGGTGGTATTAGTGATGATAGTAGTGATGGTAGTAGTGATGGTAGTGGTGGTAGTGGTGGTGGTAGTGGTAGTAGTGGTGGTGGTCCTGGTGGTAGTAGTGGTGGTGCTGCTGGTGGTGGTAGTGGCGGTAGCAGTTGTGGTAGTAGTGGTGGTAGTGGTGGTGGTAGTGGTAGTAGTGGTGGTGCTGGTGGTGGTAGTGGTGATGGTCGTGGTGGTAGTAGTGGAAGTAGTGGGGGTGCTACTGGTGGTGGTAGTGGTAGTAGTAATAGTGATGGTAGTGGTTGTAGCAGTGGTAGAAGTGCTGGTAGTGGTGGTAGTAGTGGTGATGGTAGTGGTGATGGTAGCAGTGGTGGTAGTGGTGGTGGTAGTGGTAGTAGTGGTGGTGGTGGTCGTGGTGGTGCTGCTGGTGATGGAGGTATGGTAGTGATGGTGCTGGTGGTGGTGGTAGTGATGGTGCTGGTGGTGGTAGTGATGGTGGTAGTGATGGTGCTGGTGGTGGTAGTGGTGGTAGTGATGGTGCTGGTGGTGGTAGTGGTACTGATGGTGGTAGTGATGGTGTTGGTGGTGGTAGTGGTAGTGATGGTGGTAGTGATGGTGCTGGTGCTGGTAGTGGTGGTAGTGGTGGTAGTGATGGTGCTGGTGGTGGTAGTGGTACTGATGGTGGTGGTGATTGTACTGGTGGTGGTGGTAGTGGTAGTGATGGTGCTGGTGGTGGTAGTGGTAGTGATGTTGGTAGTGATGGTGTTGGTGGTAGTGGCAGTGATGGTGCTGGTGGTGGTAGTGGTGGTGGTAGTGGTAGAGATAGTGCTGGTGGTAGTGGTGGTGGTAGTGGTAGTGATGGTGCTGGTGGTGGTGGTAGTAGTGGTGGTGATGGTGCGGGTGGTGGTGGTAGTGGTGGTGGTAGTAGTGGTAGTGGTAATGGTAGTGGTGGTGGTAGTGGTAATGATGGTAGTGGTGGTAGTAGTGGTAGGGGTGGTAGTAGTAGTGGTAGTGGTGTGGTAATGGTAGTGGTGGTGGTAGTGGTGGTAGTGGTGGTGGTAGTGGTGGTAGTAGTGTGATGGTAGTAGTGGTGGTAGTGGTGGTGGTGGTCGTGGTGGTAGTAGTGGTAGTGATTGTGGGTCTGGTGGTAGCAGTGGTGGTAGTGGTGGTAGTGATGGTGGTAGTGGTGGTAGTAGTGATGGTAGTGGTGATGATAGTAGTGGTGGTAGTGGTGGTGATAGTGCTGGTAGTGGTGGTGGTAGTGGTAGTAGTGGTGGTGCTGCTGGTGGTGATGGTCGTGGTGGTAGTAGTGGTTGTAGTGGTGGTGCTGCTGGTAGTGGTGGTCGTGGTGATAGTAGTGGTGGTGCTGCGGGTGGTGGTAGTGGTGGTAGTGATGGTGGTAGTGGTGGAGGTATTAGTGATGATAGTAGTGATGGTAGTGGTGGTAGTGGTGGTGGTAGTGGTAGTAGTGGTGGTTGTCGTGGTGGTAGTAGTGGTGGTGCTGCTGGTGGTGGTAGTGGTGGTAGCAGTTGTGGTAGTAGTGGTGGTGGCAGTGGTAGTAGTGGCGGTGGTGGTCGTGGTGGTAGTAGTGGTAGTAGTGGTGGTGCTGCTGGTGGTAGTGGTGGTGGTCGTGGTGGTAGTAGTGGTGGTGCTACTGGTGGTAGTCGTGGTAGCAGTGGTGGTAGTGGTGGTGGTAGTAGTGATGATGGTAGTGGTGGTAGTGGTAGTAGTGGTGGTGGTCGTGGTGGTTCTGCTGGTTGTGGTGGTGGTAGTGGTAGTGATGGTGGTAGTGATGGTGCTGGTGGTGGTAGTGATGGTGGTAGTGATGGTGCTGGTGGTGGTGGTAGTGATGGTGCTGGTGGTGGTAGTGGTGGTAGTGGTAGTGATGGTGCTGGTGGTGGTGGTAGTGATGGTGGTAGTGATGGTGCTGGTGGTGGTAGTGGTAGTGATGGTGCTGGTGGTGGTAGTGATGGTGGTAGTGATGGTGCTGGTGGTGGTAGTGGTGGTAGTGGTGGTGGTAGTGGTGGTAGTGGTGGTGATGGTGCTGCTGGTGGTAGTGATGGTGGTAGTGATGGTGCTGGTGGTGGTAGTGGTGGTAGTGGTAGTGATGGTGCTGGTGGTGGTAGTGGTGGTAGTGGTAGTGATGGTGCTGGTGGTGATGGTAGTGATGGTGGTAGTGATGGTGCTGGTGGTGGTAGTGATGGTGGTAGTGATGGTGCTGGTGGTGGTGGTAGTGGTGGTAGTGGTAGTGATGGTGCTGGTGGTGGTGGTAGTGATGGTGGTAGTGATGGTGCTGGTGGTGGTAGCGATGGTGGTAGTGATGGTGCTGGTGGTGGTAGTGATTGTGCTGGTGGTGGTAGTGGTAGTGCTAGTGATGGTGCTGGTGCTGGTGGTGGTAGTGATTGTGCTGGTGGTGGTAGTGGTAGTGATGGTGCTGGTGCTGGTGGTGGTAGTGATTGTGGTAGTGATGGTGCTGGTGCTGGTGGTGGTGGTAGTGGTAGTGATGGTGCTGGTGCTGGTGGTGGTAGTGATGGTGGTGGTAGTGGTGGTGGTAGTGGTGGTGGTAGTGGCAGTGATTGTGCTGGTGGTGGTAGTGGTGGTGGTAGTGATGGTGCTGGTGGTGGTGGTAGTGGTAGTGATGGTGTTGGTGGTGGTAGTGGTAGTGATGGTGCTGGTGGTGGTAGTGATGGTGCTGGTGGTGGTAGTGGTGGTGGTAGTGGTAGTGATAGTGCTGGTGGTAGTGGTGGTGGTAGTGGTAGTGATAGTGCTGGTGGTAGTGGTGGTGGTAGTGATGGTGCTGGTGCTGGTGGTGGTGGTGGTGGTGGTAGTGGTGGTGGTAGTAGTGGTAGTGATGGTGCGGCAGCGGCGGCGGCGGCAGCGGCGGCGGCAGCGGCTGCGGCAGCGGCAGCGGCAGCAGCAGCAATATAATAGTAGCAGTAGATGTGGGGATTTCATCTTTTGTGCCGTCCCTTTCTCTTATTAGAGTCCTGTAAAGTGAACACTGGAAGAATATTCGGCCTTAAAAGCCACAAGTCTATAGGTGGGATCGAACTTGGAAACATTCCTTGGCCGGGAACTAGAGCTGCAATGCTCTAGCCCACTGCGCAAATGCAAGGTACGTGGTGGAGAAAGTAAAAATGAGCGCACCGCAAATCCAGTGCACTTTGATCATGTTTCCTTTGTTTTAAGATTATATTATGTAAACCCTATGAAGGATGTACTGATTATGAAATGACTGCCATGTCTTCCTGCTCCATGAAATACACAACTGCAATACCCTATTACAACTTTAATAGTAGTAAAGTAGAGGAAATACAAGCGCTTTTATGTAGTTTGGATTGCCCATGCAAAATATGAGCCTACCTGAGGTTTGCGGTCGTCACTTGTCCTGAAATGTGTCACTTGTTTCGTCAACTTCTGTGGCGTGACAACCGTTGCCCCCGCATGAGGGGCCAAGGATCCTTGTTAAGTTCATTCTTCTTGCTGTGAGCTGTTCTGCTACGTAAATTATACGAGTAGCTTCGGTGCTTTTCATCAGTTAATCTAAATGTGTTCGAGTTTTAGTAATACTTAGGTTCTAGAAATGTGATTTTAATGTGTTCAGCTGTGAGGAAGAAAAAAGTGCTTACACCAATTACCTGAAAGTCGTTGACGGCGATGCGAAATCACATTATAATGTGATAATCAAACGATGCGTGCATATCATTGATCTAGAACATGGGCATTGATTGTGCATTAATCACTGAGAGGGCGATAAGGAAGTAGGCGCTGAGGTGAACGTTTTGCGGGGGACGAGAGGAGAACAGCTTGAAATAATAATGCTGTATACTTTTTTTCTTCTTATTGAACCTGATTTGTGCTTGAGTTTAATGGCTTCTCTTTGAAAAATTAAGAAGGCAATGATCTGGACGATTTTCCATTTGTTTTTGCAGAATGTCTAGACACATTTATTAACAAAAGATTAGACAGAAATGTTGAGTGTAAAAAATCTATTTTTATGCTTTTACGCTAGAATAACATAGATGTTGGCTGGCCTCGTAGCTCAGACGGTAGAGCACCTGCCTGCTGTGTAAGGGCTACTGGGTTCGATCGCTCGGCTGCAAGATGGGAATGTTTCTTTAAGTAGGATTATTCCCCATTCTCCCTAGAGTGTGAAAGTATGAATGAGTGTGTGTTTGTGTGTGTGTGTGTGTGTGTGTGTGTGTGTGTGTGTCTGTGTCTGTGTGAATTTAATGCAATAGGTTAAACCAAAGTAATAGAAGCCCAAATTGCTGTTGAGCAATTGTCCCATCAAGGTCAAAAAGCCGCCGATATGACCTTCGATGTTAAAGGTGGCATATAAACGGAACATAAAAGACACTTATATTCTCCAGCTTTATTTGGTATACAATTTATTAGTTCGGGTATCATTCGAAATATATTTAATACGAAATGCGCTTAATTGTTCTCTTCAGCACTTATTCATTTAAAGTTTTAATCTTTTTACAATGTTTTGTTTTATTTTTTACAGGAAACTCCATTCCATATGCAGCCAGCATTTTCTCTATGATTTAAATTCCCTTGATCGGTTCTCTCAAAGCTTCTATCAGCTACCTACAGTTACTGTTCATAATGTGTCTAAAAATTAATGTTTCTAAACAAGTTAGCTTTTCGTGTTGGATCTTCCAACATTTTTGTACATATTTACGATGGCTTATTCATATTATTATGGAGTTACAATGGATGAAATTGGTCTTCTTTTAGTATAAACAACTTTAACATGAGAAAAATGTAATAGTGTTTAACATTTTTTTTTAAATGATGTCTCAGTCAAAAGAAATCCATTAATGAAACAAGGATAGTAGAGACATTAAATCTCTATGCATATCCAAAAGAAAGTGGGATTTTGTTGAGTTCCTGGGAAAACAGATGTGAAGTTGGTAAATGCAACATTGGTGACTGACATACGCCTGGAAATCTAGCTTTATTAATTCATTTTGTGAGACTACCTTTGAGTAGCAGTTTTATTGTGTTATTTACTTTAGCTCTTGGAGGAAGTATAATCACTACAAATAATTAAACATGGAAAAAAGGGTGAAAAGCTAACAAATTGTTAAAATAGAATCGATAAACTATATCTTCTTTAAAATTAGAAAGTACAGGAATTACAAGAACACCAGTGAGTAATTGCTGTTGTATCATTTTCCAATAACTTAGTACACATTAAACCTATTTCTTTCATTTGAGTAAGCACGATGTGACGAAATATCTTGGGCAGCAACAGTCACTGCTTGAATGTAAGAAAATTATCACATTCAAATAATTATGTGATAATTATGAGTCCTCCATTTTTTTCCGATTGCAAGTGATTTAAAGCAACCTACCGACTTTAAGCCTTGGTCAAGTGTCATACATTTAATTAGAATGTTTTGAAAAGCAAGTAATATACTTCCAAAGGATTTGCATTTTAATTCTATCAGTGTAACATTTTACCCTTGGACCTTTTTGTTCTAAATAAACCTGAGGTTAGGCATTGTTTTATAATTCAGCAGTTCGCACAATAGGCAGCGATATGGTATTTTACTTTTAAACAGAACCTGAAAAGAAATAATACTTTTGTGAATATTTTGTAACAATAACAATATTATTTGTGTCGATCTAATTCCTGAAATAGTTAACAATGCACATAATTCAAGGTGTTGAGGATTATCTCAAAATCTTGAGTGATAATTATAACCGTTCTGCATGCATTTCTTTTTATTTTTAAATGAATGAGAGTTTCTGAATCACATTTTCACACTGATTGCAAAACAGAAATCAGTTTTTGTGTATCACGTCAGAATTTTTTGCAATTCAAAATTTTATGTTTTGAATATTTTTCGTAATGTACGTGCTGTAGTAATATTATCGTGTGCTTATCGTTTGTTAGAAAGGCTCAACAGGTTACAATTTCCACTTTATTACTTGAAATGTGAAGTAATATAACTATTATTATGTTTATATTTATATATTTTTACACTTATTAAAATATACTAGCTATATCCGCCCTAGGGGATGTACAAAAATTTGTCTTCCCCTTAAAATCAAGCGGCGATAAGACATGCAATGTTTATTCTCGGAGATGTTTATCTACAGCATCAGACACATTGCCATCTGCATCCAGTAGCGCTGAAACTAAATCTCCAGTGGATCACACTTATGAATCAGACAATTCTCATGACGATATATGTTTTAATCAAATTGAGCTTAATGATTTAGTGAGGGATTTAAATTTACCTAAAGAATCAGCAGAACTTTCTATGTTAAAAGAAAAGAAAGTATTGGTTGAGGATACATATTTTTCATGGTACAGACATCGTGAAAAGGAACTTGTCCCCCTTTTTAGTGCTGAAGAGGAGAACTTGGTGTATCGCCAAGACATACCCGCTGTCTTGAAATTTTATAACATAAACCATAATTCCAAAGAGTGGAGGTTCTTCATAGGTTCTTTTCAAAGTCTTAAAGATATTTTGCTTCATAATGGAAACATTCATCCTTCCATTCCTGTGGCCCATTCTTTTCTTTTAAAGGAGGTATATGAAAATGTTAAGTTTTTGTTACAAAAACTACAGTAGTGACTAGTCTGCGGAGATTTCAAGATTATTGGACTATTACTTGGTCAGCAGGCTGGTTTCACAAAATATCCTTGCTTCTTATGTGAATGGGATAGCAGAACTAGGTCAGAACACTGGGAAAGGGAACAGGGCCATGTAGGACTAATTTAACACCGAGCGAAAGAAAAAAAAAGTGAACCTCTTATTGATGCCTCAAAAGTATTGTTGACACCTCTCCATGTGAAATTAAGTTTAATGAAACAATTTTTGAAAGCTCTAGGTAAAGACAGTGAGTACTTTAAATGCCTTTGTGTTACATTTCCTTCATTATCCCATGAAAAAATTAAAGCTGGTGCATTTGTTGGCCCACAAATTCGAAAACTGATGGACGCATTTCGAGAATACCATGAGTCGAGAAGTGAAGGGTGCCTGGAATGCTTTCAGAAATGTCTAATTTCCTTGAAAATAAGAAGACCCAAATTATGTTAGCATAGTGAAAGTGATGCTACAAAATTTCAAACAGATTGTTTGCAACACGAGTGTCAAAGTACATTTTCTTCATTCCCATCTAAATTATTTCCCTGACAATTTAGGAGATTTTAGTAAGGAGCAGGGTGAAAGATTTTGCCAGGATACAAAACATTTAGAAATGAGGTATTGTGTTCGTAATGCATGTGACGGCACAGTATGGGAAACCGGTACTGCACGTCTGGTCTACAGGCAGAACGTGCATAACTTCATGCTTTTGGTAACTAACCTACTAAGCCTAGTCATAATAGTCGGTACTGGGCCTCTAAAAATGCACATCGGGTTCACGAAATTCCTCAATATGATCGGAGAGTTGGAGTTTGGTGTGCTGTAAGCGCTAGACGCATAATCGGTCCAATATTCTACGAGCAGACTGCAAATGCAGAGAGTTACTGAAATGACATTTTGACCCCATTTTATCGTGAACTGACAGAACAAGAGAAATCATATGTGTGGTTTCGACAAGATTCTGCTACTGCCCATACATCAGAGGAGTCCATGAATAAAATTAGGCAAGTGTTTGAAGATAGAGTGATTAGTGCTGGTGTATGGCCCTCTCGCTCCACCGATCTAACAGTGTGTGACGTTTACTTGTGGAGTAAGCTGAAAGACAAAGTTTACGAGACAAATCATCATATATTGGAAGAACTAAAACAAAATATTAGAAATGAAATCCGAAACATTGCAGTGGCCCAACTTAGTCGTGTGAATCAAAATGTGTTCTCTCGATATACTGCTTGTTTATCTGAGGGAGGACGACATTTCCAGCATCTTCTATAAGGTAAGAGTTTTATACATGGTTTACGCGCGGAGTTTATGCAGGAGCAAAGACGGTTGTGACACACCCAATCGCGCACAGGTGACATGCGCAGGTTTTAAGTGAAGAAGCCTATATATTTGTGCACGGTGTCGATATGGGACTGCAAGTTTCAGAGGAACTCTTAGATGTCGTACCGCTTGCCACAGGACAAGATATATTTGAGGCAGTTTGTGAATTTTTGGAAAATATGGGCTTACCATGGGATAAGCTCCATTCAGTGACCAGTGGCTATTCATTGTTTTATTCACCAAGAAGCTCTTTGTGCCGCAACGGTGGAATTGGAATCTGTAATGAAGGTGTAAATTTTGTCCGACGTTACAGTGCTAATCATCGACAGTTCAAAGGGTTTTAGAAAGATCTCGAAGCAGCTTACGGTGATATACCCTACCACAGCTCTGTTCGCTGGCTAATTCGGATAAAAGTTCTTGGCGTGTTTTTTGCCACTCGTGAAGAAATCGCTCTGTTATTGGAAATGAAGGGACAGGCAAAGCAATGTCTGTCTGGTCCAACATGGGAAGCTGACTTTGGCGTCTCTTGCAGATATAACAATGTACCTAAATCACCTTAATACATAATTGCAAAAAAATATATATATATATTAATCGTGGATATGCACGATAAACTCAGAGCGTTCACAGAAGAGCTCCGTTATTTGATCGGCAGCTTCGAAAGGGAGATTTAAATTTTTTTACACGCCTTGCCGCTTTAAATATGTCTCCTGATACCTCCTTGAACAAGTGTGTAAAGAAGATCACACAGATCATCTTTTGAAATGTGGTATCAAGAACTCGATGTTTTGGGAAAAGAAATCCGATTGTTCAGCACGCCATTCTCAGTTACTCCAGATGACTATCCGCCCTCATTGCAGATGGAAATAATAGACTTACAGAATTCTATCTTACTAAAAGACAGATACTACAACATTCTGGATATATCACGATGGTATCGTTCACTACACCAAGGAACTTTTCCCAGGCTGCACAAAAACGCAGCGCAAATCATGTGTCTATTTGGGTCCACATACCGTTGCGAGCAGCTTTTCTCGGCTATGAACCAAATAAAATGCAAAGAGAGATCAATGCTCGGAGATCCAACAATGAAGATGCAATGCCATGAGCATCATGTCAGCAAATACAATAACTTCAGACTTATCAGCACTTGTGTCCGCAGTAAATCGTGTACCCTCTGATAAACAATAAACACATTGTATTCTGTTTCTTGAACTTATACTTGTTTTATCTCCTACATTCTCAACCCCACAACATGCAGCCCCACTCATTCCCCGCAGCAGGTCTCTGCCAGTACCCACCGCGCCGTGACGACAGCTTACCGCACAGCAGAGCAGCTCGCCTGGGACACATTGCTCTAGAGCCTTTTGTACAACGCACAATGCACAGTTGAATATGGAACCTGTAACTGCAAACTAGCAGTGCCAACTGATTTTGTGGACTTTGGTCGAATTCTTATCTAATGGGGTAAACCTTTCTTCGTATGTTCATGACTTTCCAGGAGAATTTACACGCAACAGACTATCTGTGGTTCTCAATTTATTGTCCAGGAGGTTGATGTCTATATCGGCTTCTAAATCGTCGTTGTATAGGTGTAACAGAATGCAACTGCGGCAGTCGCAAAACACTGAAGTTGCTCTTGATCTGTCGCCATTGTAACTAACGGTATGCACATGCATATAAGTCCACTAACGCTGCTATCTCGATCCGGCCTTAAAGTGTGTACAGGTGTCAATATTACGCCGCAGCACAACTGTTAGCGTAAGTGAAATGGTTAAGTGCGGTTGGAAATAGTTCTTTACTACATTACGTATATTATCGCTTATTTGATACACTTAAGTATTGAACGGGGTGAATAAATACTGTAATACAACTTTCGAAACATTTAGACATGAGCATAAATATTCTACTTCCATTTATTATCACGTATTCGGTAATTCTTCGATTGCGTTGTTACTGCAGTGATAAACACAAGCCGTCAGCAACTAACGCGCGATACGCCGAAACCAAAACACACCACAGAATATAGTGCCTACCTTAATTATTGGTGATTATCTGTGAGTTTTCAAGATGTATGATAACCTTGGTAGAGACTACTTGAATGTAACACGATAGCAGCTATTTCTAAAACTCCCGAGTAAATATTATTCTGCTGCATCATAAAAACGAAGCAAGAATCCACGTGGTGTTTGCTTGTCGCAGCTGATACAAACACCAGCTTATGGCGGAAGGATACAAGGTAGGGATCTAAGGCTGGGTGGAGTGTAGTTGCGGAAACATAAAAGTGGCAAGTCTCTAAGAAGTGGTGAAAATACTATTTTATTAAATGTGTTTGACTTTTTCTCTCAACGTTTTCTGGCTGTGAAAGACAACCAAATTGACGTCTGAAGCAACTGCTATTTCTATGTACACTGTTTAAAATGTGAGAACGGAAATGAAACAAGCAGGAACTGTGAAAGCCTATAAAAAGAAAAGGGAGGCCATTTGTGTTTTAGGTAAAGTGGATGACTGTTAAAAGTGCTATTCGCTTTAAAATGCATAGTTTCCTTTTAAAAAACAATCCTCCTATAATAGATAATGAACAGTAACCCAGACCTTCCATATTTTAGGAAAATCACGTTCCACACTTTGATGAAAGACGTTGGGTCTCAGTTTACTAAAAGAAACACAATTAATGTGATAATTGATCGGAAGACATTATGGTGTGGAGAAGGCGTTACCTGAGCTCTGCGGGTGCCGCGTCTCAATTTGACGACTCAGGTGAATGTAAGCTTTTATCAAAATTATATTATATTTATATTTAAATTATATTTCATAACTTTTCTAAACCAATTTATTTAATTAGTTAATTTAGTTTATCTAGTAAATATGAGTCGAGTGCAATATTCCAACCTCATTCTGCTACAGTGTAAGATATGACAGTTGCGATAACAGTCAGACCTAAACAGCTGTACGTAGAAAGCGTCAACACGTGCTTGTTGGCGGAGTGATACAATCGCAATGTTTATGTGTGTCCCCATTTTAAGCTCGGAGGGACTATAGTTTGCAGTTTGTTATATTTGCATCTCTCTACACTCTACTTACCTCGATATTTGAACATAATCTGGAGGAGAAAGTAAAGTGGCATAAGTTGTTTAAAGAATGTCATAAAGGGGTGCATGAACATCAAGTTTCGAAAATACAAACATTGAACGGCGTTTTCATCTTCGAAAGTATACATAACATTGATCATGCCTTATGAGCATCGGCACGCCCCTCAGCTCTAAAGGATAACGAATTAGTAACTTGCAATAGAAGAGTCAATGAAAGATTAATACAAATGGTGTATTATATAGAGAAACAAGACATTCCTATCTGCGGGCACGATGAGGGTAAACACTCTGCTAACAAAAACAATTCTCTTGAAATGCTTTAATTGCTTGAGTGAGAAGAAAGCTTCATAAGAGAAAATTTGGAATTCAGTTCAGCATTTAAAGGAACTTCGAGTGGTGCTCAAAATGAGCTTATTTAACGTATAACCCCGATAATAAATAAAAAAATTAGGAAAGGAATCTCAGCTTGTGAATTCGTATTTGTTCAGGTTGACAAAAGTTTGGATGTTTCTTGTTACTCCGACATGAACATTGTATTTCGTATTGAGCTGGCAGTACCGTGCAGGAGAAATCTACGGGATGTTATGATGTTTCAAAAGCTAAAACTGCTCTTGAACTTTCAGCTGTTGTTTCGGGTGTCTTAAGAGAATGAGAAGTAGATACATTAATATGTTAGGCCTACGATGTTGCTTCTGTGATGTCGAGTTCTGCAGGAGTGCAAAGTATCATCTAAAAAGAGTTCCCTATTCATGTTACACAACTAAAATAAAGTTAGGGATACTATATGGGCAAAAAACAATGACGAAAGTGTATCTCTTCATGTATGATATGACACTCTTGAATATGTATTTTAGCAAAGCATCAAAGAGAACTCAAGTCCTGAGTGATTCCAGTTTCAAACTACCACAAGCATCCACAACAAGATGAAACTCTCACTCCAGAGCAACAGCTATAGCAATAAGCTATAAGCAATAGCTTATCATTTCAAATACTTGAAAGAAGCTCTCGTACACGTAGTTGATAATGATGAAAAATGGAGCGCTCAATCTGTAGGTGGTGCTGCAGGATTAATTAAGAGACTGAAGGACCCTACATTTATCTTCCTGCTCTGTTTGTATAAGAAGATATTTTGTTTCACAGATCATTTATTTAAGGAGCCGCAAGCAAGGGGCACATATAATGTAAACATATGAAAACGAGATGAAAACCTTTGAACAATGATATGGCTTCACAATCATTTCCACTGTACACCCTTATAATGCTGGTATATGGAATTATTGATGTAATAGCGGTTCAGATGGAGATGTGAATTCGAAATACTGAAAACTTTCATTTCGCTGAATTATTAAAATAGATGAAACGCAATTTCAGGGATATGACAAAGCATTCCCAACAACATAGGTGAAGTAACTGCTGGATATGTGTCCATTATATTTTCAGAGTGAACAATTAAAGAATGAACTTGTAAACGTGTACTCTGAGGAAACAAAATATCTGCCACTATAAATGCTGCTAAAACATTTTTGGATAATGGCTTAATACAGTTTACGAACAACATGTCTATCTCGTTTAGTCCCTACATTTTCGGTGACAAAAAGCTTCAGTGACAGAAATAGGAGCATATAAAATCGCATCCAAGCATTCTTAAGAAATCTCATGAAAAACTCTTGGCTAAGCAATTTAACGTAGTTGCAATAGAGAAACCCCTAGAGAATAACTTTCCAGAAATCAGAGCTTCAGGACTCGTGTCACTGGAGTATTTGCTGGCAGAAGAGAACCGCTACAAGAAAAATAAGGTAAGCCTCAGATTCCCCAGTCAGTTTTGAGTAGCCTCGGCCATGACCATAGACAGTTCATCATAGGAAGGTTTGTAACATTCTTCTTATAACGCAAATTGTTCAGTAGTAATTGTAGAGCAGCCTTCCTTCCTGTACATTTCAGGATCACACACCCAACCCTAAGAATAAAAATTTTTTTCCACTAAATTACGGGAAATGAACGCAAAACAAACTTAACATGAGAAAATACGGAAATGCCCGGTTTGGACATTGTAGCGCATCGATGAGATGGGTGTGCATTTACATTTTGTCAATAAACCCAGCATCGAGCTGTCTACATTACAAACGGCCTCGAATTCTGTACCATCTAGGTCATTGCAGAGCATAAATTGGCGGTGGTGAATCTCGTGCACATGGCCCAATATGTGCGGTTGTCTTTGAAGATTTTCAATTGCTCCGTGGACTCTAGTAATAAGGTCCTCCGCTGATGTAACAGGAGTGCCACACCCAGGGTTGCCAACCCGTACGATAATTATGGGGCCATACGATAATTTTAATGTTTGTACTCAGGCTAACCAACCCGTACGATAATTATGGGGGTGTACGATAATTTTAATGTTTGTACTCATGCTAACCAACCCGTACGATAATTATGGGGCCATACGATAATTTTAATGTTTGTACTCATGCTAACCAACCCGTACGATAATTATGGGGGTGTACGATAATTTGAATGTTGATAGTTTGATACCAGCGAAGTATCATTTTCACTGGTTTGTCACATCTGCGAAATAAAATTAATTACTAATAGCGACGTCACTTTTGCCCTCATGGCCTGTCTCCACCCCTCTAATCCACCCCAGTCTCCATCCTACTAATTCTCCTGCCCTTTCTCCTCTTATTGCCAGTGTGTCCAGATTTGGTAATCTCAATGAAGAAGGCACTGTTCAGAAAATTGATGATCAATGGAGAAAACTCGGAATACGTGATATTCCGCGTGAAATAAACACATGTGTTACCTAGGTGGAAATACTGATTTCAAAGAAGCGGATGAGTTTGCATTGTCAGTGATTTCATTGCCCAACAGAAACGCTTCTTGTGAAAGACTTTTTTCTAAACTGGGCTTAATAAGCCAAAATTAGAAACAGATTAGCGCTAGATATGGTAAATGGACTTATTCTGTCGTCTCAGCTTATAAAAGAATGTGGTGTGCAAGTTACCGAGAAGATCTTAAAGCTTATCTCAACAACAAATTTGTATAATGCTGCAGCAGTTGAGGAAGATTATGAACTTTCAGATGAATAGTGCGAGAAACATAAGTACTAAAGTTGAAATACTGATTGAGGTCATCAATCTTATAAGTGGATACCATAAACATCAATAATATTACATTTTCATAAGTGTTGTGCTGATATTTTCGTTGTTGCAGCATTTGGTTTGTGATGTACGATCATTTTGAATCCAAATCTATAATTTTGAGTGGCCGGTACGATAATTTTACTTTTAAAAGTTGGCAACCCTGGCGAGAATCAAAACGTTATAGAACCACAGCTCGCCAACTCTGCGCACCTATCCACCCTGACCCTAGGTCACAAACTACGGCAGAGATCGCCACCACTGCAACCTGGGCACCACAAGTTGCATGCTGCCGCACAGCAAAACCGCGGAAAGTGAATAAAGTGTAAAATAGTGCAGTGTATGTGCTTGTGTGAGACGTATGGCGTAGGCCCAACTGTGACTGCGTGTTTGTGTGTGTGTGTTTGTGTGTGTGTGTGTGTGTGTGTGTTTGTGTGTGTGTGTGTGTGTGTGTGTGTGTGTGTGCGCGCGCGCGCGCGCGCAGTAATAAAAAAGAAACTCGGTTTCCTAATTCATAGAGACATTAATTTCTAATAAAACTGTTCTCAGTGACCTACATGCGGTCACCGTATGGGTTTTATACAAACCAAAAAGACTACACAAAAAATTGTTGATAATTGTAAATCTATAAAAATTGTAGCCTGTAAGACGAGGCACTTGCACCGGCACCAGGCGAACACCTTTTTTTAATAAACAAATCTGTAATCAGCAATTGAGTTGTAAGTGAAGAGAACTATCAGAGCGAAGGTGCGGACAGTTATAGGTCGCGCGTTACTTCTTGACGAATGAAAATTTTATATGAAAGGTTGAATGCGAGTCTCTACTCAGCTTTTGCGGGAACGAGAGAGAGGAGGTACAGTCTGTAGTGAGGTGACGCGCATGCTTCTGATCTGAAGTAGTACAACACTACAAATCAATTTATGACACTTGCAGTAATATCAGCCACACATATTATACACTATACCTCTATAACTGTTTCCACTTAACTTTCTTGCATTTATTCTATTCCCGACATCTCTCCCTCGTCTGAATTGCTATTTTCGTTGCATGCATACATACATCCGTACCGCACAAAACTTCTGCAGTCGACTGTATACACAAACGTGACAGAGGAAAACAGAGGTGTCTGTTATCGTAGCATAAACATTTGCTGACCTGTTTATTAAGGGTAGGCTCACTCATTGGATTTCTGCTCAAGGTCATTCGTCAAGAACAAATGCGCAACCTATAGCAGTATTTACGTCAAGGTTACGATTGAACAGGACAGCTGTGAGTTGCAATGTCACTACCAAATGTAAATTATGTTAACGATAAAAACAGAACTATATTTTTCGATTCAGTTTTAAGCAGTTCATGAAGTGACATTAAAAGTAACCCTACTTCTCATTTCACAATAATAATTAACATTGTGCAAATGTGCACGTAGATGTAACTATTTAGATAGGTTTATAACACAATATAACAATATTTCACCGAGGTAGTAACTGTATCTTATTTGAACACCGACGCATGTGTCAACTTACCCAACCTTTGGGAAATATTCACCCAATTTCTACAAGAAATTGTTGTAGGATAACAATCAACCTTTGAGATAGAGTGATCGGCGTTGTGACTTCTCCATCCGGTCGTTCCGGATTCGTTTCCCGGCTGGAGTAGGGAATTTTTAACCCCTTTCGCCAGAATTTATAAGTATGGATGTGGGAATGAATGTGAGTGTGTCTAATGTTAAAAATGATAAGGATCAACGTTAAGAAACACCATCAGTTTCTCAAGTCAAAGCCCCCAAGTTGACCCTTTCAGCCCAATGGGTCACTTTATATACCTAATACGAGTATTTAGACTGAATGGAGTTTAATTGAAAATAACAATGTAAAGTCCTAAATAAGGTGTTCAAAATATGAAGTGCCATTGGTCTCCGACCCATGCCCCCCTCCCCCAAAGTTTCCTGTTGCACCGTAACAAGTAATTGTATTATAATGTATTTTTACACGATACTGATTTGCATTGTAATGTAGTAGTTAAATAAAAAGGCTTGGTTGTTTGTGCATTATACTATGTGGCACTGAATTCACTTGACTGATAGTAAGCAGCAAGATTATAAAAACAGCTGTTCCTAGAACAAGTGCTAGTCCATTGTTTGTTACCTTAATGCTGTCTTCAATATTAATGAAGTGAATTTTGTGTCACATGCAATTTGTTTTTTATTAATCAGTACAACTCATCCACCTGGTATTTCCACTGCGTCCATATGGATCCACTTTAAAAAGTCCTAAACCAGTTCCAAAATGTACAACTTTAAGGTTCGTTTGTATTTTGGAAAATATTCCAAACCCTAAAATAAAGCAAGTTATTCTTTTTTTCAAAAACATTTCTAATCTGGGTTGGAAAGGGTTAAAGGGGTACACAAATGAAACACATTAAAAAAAATTGTAACGAAAATAACACAAAATGTAATTAAGTAAATTCAAAATTCCAATACAGTGAATGTAAAAAGCGTTCGTACACCTATAGGTATTACTTACGTGTAACAAAAAAAAAAAAAAAAAAAAAAAAAAAAAAAAAAAAAAAAATAAATTTCAAGAAATATAACAAAGACGTGAATACAAAACACTGCCTATACCAATAAAACCACTAAAACCACATTATGAGTGGAAGCTTTAAAAATTAAACAAAACGCACCAAAGGGTGCTTAAAATAGATACGAAGTGATCCTACACCTGAGGTAGTGGTTCGAGAAGGCTGTCAAAGGCAGAATTACTCAACATTCACTTGTGTGCCTACCACTGGATAGCAGGTGTTTCTAAGGGAAGGAACGAAGTTCCAGTTCTACCTCTCAAATAATATCATTTGTTTATATTAAGGGGAGATTATTAATGAATTTGTTTGTTGTTTTCCCACAGGTATTTAAATGTAATTTCCTATGTATACAAACACTTTTTACACTCACTGTACATGAAGAAGATAATGCAATTTGCATTTCTTCAACAAATATAAATGTCAACGTTGTTACAAACACCACTTTAAAATCTTCATCTGACACAACAGAAGTATAGTTCAGGCAAATAATGTCCCATTTGATAAGCATGTGTATTTTAAATGGACCCACATCTTAGGTAGGTTTAATTTGGTAACAGCATTTTAGTGACACAAAACTGCTTAAGTTATCAGCTCTACATTCTGGCTGCATATTGATTCATGTCTGATGCAAAAAATAACATTCAAAGCAAGTGGAGGAATAAAGAAATGAGATTACAAAAGTGCAAATAGTAAACCAAAAGATTACAAACATTAAACAATAAAAATCTCACAATTCATAATAAACAATAACTAATATTCAATAAACCTAATCAATTATTACAATTCTGGCACAGTTTGAAATTCAGTAACACGTGAAAAACTGCACAAACTAGAATAATCCCTATTACTGTTCATTCCTAATGGGACATTTACTTTATAATTTTCTCATATTTTCATGATAAATTATTCTTGAACAAAATATTCTGATGCAGATCTTACAACAGCATGAATTGTACAATTGAATATTTCCAGGTATTCACAAATACAACGTGAACACTTCACAACTATTTTTAACCCCATTAGTTTTGATTTTATCATACTTTTTACATTTGTAAGGCTCATTGCTGTTCACAAAATTTGTGCATAATTGATCATGAAAACTGCTTATAATATAATAAAGAAGATTAAGGACCTTCTTAGATCCCCTCAACTACAGCACAACCTGTATGAAGATTTAAGTAATCTTGACAAAATATGGTTTATTTAACTCAAACTCAACATATCCATCAAACAGTTTTGAATTAAAGGTACATTAGCAGAAAAAAAAACCTTATAATACACTGTTATTATTAATAAAACATGACAAAAATTAACTTTTTGCGATGTCCAATGATAAACAGCAATGCTTTAAGCTTTGATTCTATATTATCTTTCTTTGCAAAATACTACCTGATTAAATAAATGCATGAATGTTATTTAAACTGTTTCCTGTTTAGCATGAAGTAATGTTTCTCACAGAGTCAAATAAAAGCAATGTCTTCCAACTATACAAATCATAATGCAGATCAAAGGGAACCAAACAAGTTTTTTTTTTGCTTGATTTGAAACATGTCAAAATGCATTTTAAATTAAAAAATAAATAAAAGATTTGATTAATTTTGAACATCATTAATACATTCACTTCAGCAGGTATACATTCCCAACTTTTTTATTTGCTTTGTTAAATGCACTGTATGTTTCAGAATGTCCTTACCTAGGGACTGCTTTTCAGTAATTTGTAGTGCCTTTGGTACTCGTACCTAGCGGGACTTCTGTTGCTGTCTTGGCTGTGTGTTTCTTGCAGCATCATCCAGTGCATCTGAGGGTGGGCATGAATTGGAGTTAGTTCTCGAGTCAGTATGTCTGCCTAAGTCACCACGGCCACGAGCGCGAGCACGACCACGACCTCTTCCTCTACCTCCACCTCTCATTGGACTTTCCCGACCTCGAACATTTCCTCCATTCATATCAGAATTATAACCTCGATCATTACGCCTTTGTACTGGAAGGCTCTGCATTGATCCACGGTAGTTGTGGAGCTATTGGTCGATTTCAAGCTTTTCCTGCCTTAATGCTTCCACTTCTTTCAAATGTGCCATATGATATTCTAGAAGAACGTTTGCATTAGATATGTTCTCTACTGTGCCCACAAACAAGAATGAAACTTTACCTTCATCACGAGGAACTGTAGACTGTGGTTCTATGTCATTCTCAACTTTTATGCGTACCACTCCACTTTTATCCACTACTTCCTGTATGATTCGTCCATTTTTTCCTATCACTTTTCCCACCAAGATTTGTGGAATTTGAATTAATTCGTCACTGTGTTCCAGCAAACTACGAGCTTTCTTCACATACTCTTTAGTTTCCCCATATATTCGAAATATATTTGAATTTTCTTCAAGTTCTATGTTAGTTATTCCCTCAGCCTTATGAGCCTCCTGAATATTTGCCCCATGAGCACCTATAGCTAAACCTATAAGATCCTCCCGAACCCTAAATTTTTCTGAATAACCTCCACCATTATGTAATCTTATGGATTCTAGCTGTCTCGCTGCTTCCTCAGTGCGCTTTAACAGTAATACTTTCTGACTGAGATTTCTGAAATGCATTTCCTGCAACATAGATGCACGTTTCTTGGAATGCTCACTTCTAGAAACCACATTTAGAACACCCTTTTCAGGAATGTAGTGACAAAATGCGGCACCAATTGCTTTCTGAAATTCTTTATGAACATCATCCATTTTTGCATATTCCTGAAGTTCTTCAGAAATTTTAATATCAAATTTGTAAAAAGGTGTTCTTATCTGTTGGAAGATTTTGGCTTTTAGGTCTTAATCTTTCACAAAGCACAATTTCAAATAATGTACTTTCCAAGCCCAAATACTCAACTACATGAAAGCTATCTCTATAGTCACCTCTTAGCTTTATTACTGCCTTCCACCATCCACAAGACTCTTGCTCGTTGTTCCTTGAGTACACCTCCACTTCCTGCCCTTCTGTGTATTCTAATGTAGTTGCAGGAGCTTTAGGAGGAAGGTAAACCTGAGAGAATAGAAACTTGGATTCTGGCATGCCATCCCCTTCAAAGGTAACACACACTCCATCGTCTAACATATGCACAACATAGCCCTTATAAAGCGCCACATTTTTACCACGCACTTCCACTACTATTTCTTCCATTTGTGGAGATTTACTGATCAAGCACTTTTCACTTGCAGAAGCATTTAATATTACACTGCCGCTCATGTTTTAACTTAGCAAGAATGCAGTTCCCGTTAGTCGTTTGTTCAAAACAAAGATAATGCAAGTAGTAGTTATAGGTAATAGTTACGTAATGGCCTTCAGCTGAATTTCTTACTCTATGGATGTCTTTGAATGTTGTCCACACACCTTCACGCCGAACGCTAGCAGACGCCACAACAACAACCCAACTGCTTCCGTGGTTCAGAGCTCCCGGATTCGATTCCCGGCTGGAGGGTAGGAAGTTTTGTTTAGCCAGGACTATTCCCCCATGCTCCCTAGAGTCTGGAAGTATGAATGAGAGTGTAAATTGATTGGCAATTTTTAATTGGTACAAAGTAGTATCAACCCAAAGATTAAAACCGCTGTAAGCGAGAGAACACTGTTGAGCAACTAGGTGTTCTGTGGCAAGTAGGTAAGAAGATACGGAGCTGACGCACCGCTACTTATAATAGGTACTGTCGGCGTAATGTAGCAATATTTGTTTGTGATGTTTTCGCAACCATTTATGGTATGCTGTCTCTTTTCTTATGATCATTTATTCTATCCCATTATTATTCTTTCACTTGCTATGTTTCCATGCGGAATTGAACTCGATTTGAGATTTTCCCATTTCCGCGTTACTATTCCTACGCAGTACATGTTGGATTTAATCCGGAATGAGAACTCAGATTGACTTGAATTACACTGGAAACGGGTAATTCATTCTATCCTCTATAGTCTATCTACCGTCTTCTGGCAAACAATATTCTGAACTCTTACGACCTACCCTAACCTCGACTTCACCACGATGTGTATCTTGCTTTGTAAGTGATTTTTAGTATTTTGTGTCGTATTCTGACTCCCGTTACGTACTTTTTCGAGACATGTTGGTGATATTTTAGACAGCGAAGGCATTTAGAGTACTTTTATGAGTAGCTTAGATGGCGACATTTCAGTTACTTTTCAGGCATTTTGTGGTATTAGCACGAACCAGTTAAACTAAACGGAGAATGGTCTTGTTCCAAAATGCAAGTGCGTGTATTTAGTGGTCGCCATATTAATGGATGGCATGGTTGCCAACCAGTACGATAATTATGGGGCATACGATAATTTGAATTTATGATAGTTCGATACCGGTGAAATATCATTTTCACTGGTTTGTCAAACCAGCGAAATAAAACTAATTATAAATAGCTACACCACTTTTACCCTCATGGCCTGTCTCCATCCTCTAAGGCAACCATTTCATGTCCTACTAATCCTCCTACCCTTTATCCTCTTATTGCCAGTGTGCCCAGATCTGGTAATCTCAATGGAGACACTGTTCAGAAAATTGAAGATTAATGAAGAAAACTCGGAATAAGTAATAGGTATTCCGTGTGAAATAAAGAACATGCCTAAACCTGACAGTTTCTGGAGTGCTGTTAAACACATGTGTCACCTTGGTGGAAATACTAATTTCAAAAAACTAGCGGCCTTTGCATTATCAGTGGTTTCGTTGCCCCACAGAAACGCTTCTTGTGAAAGAGCTTTTTCTAAACCTGGTTTAATAAAAACCAAAGTTAAAAACAGATTGGCTCTAGATAGGGCAAATAAACTTATTCTGTCGCCTCAGCTTATGAAAAAATGTGGTAGATAGGAAAATCTGCAAGTCACCGAGAAGATGTTAAGGTTTATCTCAACAACAAATTTGTATAATGCTGCAACAGTTGAGGAATATCAACTTTCAGATGAATAGTGCGAGAAACATAAGTGTAATACTGATTGAGGTCATCAGTATTGTAAGTGGATATAATAAACATCATTACTATTACATTTTCATAAGTGTTATACCGATATTTTTATTGTTGTAGCATTTGGTTTATGATGTACGATAATTTTGGAGCCAAATCTATAATTTTGAGTGGCTGGTACGATAATTTTACTTTTAAATGTTGGCAACCCTGCATGCACCATACTCTTCATACAACTCCACAGAAAATGATCGAGTGGTGTCAGGTCTGGCGGCCGTGCTGGCCATGGAACTTGTCCACCTCTATCAATCCATCGATTTGAATATGCGACGTTGAGGTGATTCCGCACATTTACATCAAAGGGTTCTGGAGCTGAAGTCCGCCATTTCCGCAGCTGTGCCTGGTACGTGTCGCACTGCTGTTAGAAAACGCTACTGTACTGGAAACTACGTAAGTAAAGTAGTAGGATGCGCACCAAGTAGTCTATGGAGGAACTAGCGCATCGATATTAGGTTCAGGTCGTTCATCCCAGAACACAAATGGCTAAAGGGTTGCATACCTTCCGTATTAAGATACCAAAACGAATGTTAACAAGTTGTCACAACCGTTCGTTTTCAAACTTCAACACTGTCCAGCGTCCAAACCGTGCATTTCCAGACAGGGGTTCCTACAACATACTAAGCGTTGTCGGTGTTTTCTGGGACACCTGTACATGCCAATTCTTACCTAACGACTGAATACTATGAGGATAGGTTACATTTTTTTCAATTTCATATAGTAGTACGTCTTTCTGCTTCGAGGCAGAATTACATTTTGGTTGTTGATACTCCTTAAGTGTGTTTAGTTATTTCATAACAGCGGGCGGGTAAAATAGTACGAATCTTTTTCTTGATTATTGTATTCATTATGTAACATTTGGTATAGGGTAAAATAAACTAAAAGACGACAATTCATTTGTTTGGGAAATCTTATGTCTGTTTTATTTGTCAAAAGAAAATAATATACCTTATATCCACCAAAATCCGGAAATCCTTCACTTTTGGTTTACAGTTTTTTTTCTCTTTATTTTAGTTTCTTTTACGTCTTCCTACACCATAGGGCTCTGTTCTATCCATTGGACCTTAGGAAACGAGTATCCTGTTCTCACGTCGAGTAACACCTTTCTCACCAGATAGGTGTCGGAGTATCGAGTTTTCAATAATTCATGATCATAAAATCCACCTGTATTTCTATTCCCTCGCTGTTTTATAGACGAAAGGTGTGCAGTATTCTTTACCCTGACAGTATGAAATATTTCAGGGCTCCAATTAGGTGTGTACTCTTCCTCGAATAAACCTCATGCCTAGAAATTGTCACATACTCTCCGACAATGAATTTCCTCGTGTTCCTCTGTTCTTTCGGAATCCATCGCTTCGAAACACTGTGGTGAAATCTTCGCTGGTGACGTCACGAGGCAGCATGCGAATTACCGAGTAGTTGGTATTATTTTAGGTGTTAATGATTTCAGGTAAGAGATCCAGTCGCTTTGCAAGAAAATCTCTATGTAGCATATCTTTAAGCGTTCGGATTAAACGCTTAATGGCAGCTGCGCTTATGGTACTGAATGTGCCGTAATGACTGATCCCTTGCCTAGCCATTAATTGTCGGATAGGTCTGTTGTAAAAGTTTTTACCGTTTGAAGCAGTAATATTTACTTGCTTCACGTTAGTACACCAGTTTGAAGCAATATTACTTCTCGTCGATGTGAAGCAGAATTACACACTGTTGTCGGTCAGACTATTTCAGTCGATAATGCTCTCCGCCGCTTAACAACGTCTAGAAGCTCCTTTGAATTAGCCCTTTTTGTCGTTGACAGTAGCGATGAAGATTCTCTCTCTGGGTTTGCGTGAGTGGTTTCGAAATGGTGACACAGATGTTTTAATATAACGCCTTTCAACGAAGAATCGATTTTTTACTCTTTTCACTGCAGATGTTGACGGCCAATATATGTATTCTCGTACAATTAACCAGCCATTACTTTTTGCAGACACAAATAAACTTTAAGATGCTCAGTTTATGTCCGTTGGTTTTTAAGTGATTTGATGTACCACTGTATCCTTCGACAGCCCGTCCACCAACTTTAACAAGGTAACCATGCGTAAAATTGCAGTGGCCAATGTGTAACCGAGGCAAAACCATCTCCTCGCGACAAGATATGCAAGAGCAAGTTACCCAGTTTATCGGACGTTCTTTCACTTCTCTAAGTGTATTACTGCGGAAAGCTGCCAGCACGAGAGCACCACTCACCGCACTTCATCTCCAAAGCCTTCCAAAGTAATAAGAGATGGTAATACTGGGTTCTGTGGTTGCCGCCTTTGCTGCCAAATCCGTCATTTCATTCCCCGGCAAACCTACATGACTAAGAATCCATGTACACACCACGTCAACGCCAGAAGCGTGTAAAACATGCAGGGCATCCTGGATACGCTGTACAATAGGATGGAAGTTGTACAGCTCACGAAGGCTCTGAAGTCCACTAAGAGAATCACTCAAAATCCGGCAGTCACCCAATTTATGACGGCACACATATAAAGCAGATCGGCAAATTGCACACAGCTCCACAGTATAAATAGAAGTGCCACTATGAAAACCGAATTGATGTGGTTCGATTTTATAAACATAAGCACACCCAGCGCTGCTGGTGCTGTTTGATCCATCGGCGTAAATCAGACGTCGGTGAGTGTAACCTGACAAAAATGCTAAAAATCAAGTGCGGATACTGGAGATAGGCATCGTAGACTTCCGGTATACGGTCATCCCAAGATCTACATGGGACGTGCCTCGCAACCAAGGTGGTAGAGCCTATTCCCCTTGGGAAGCATGTTTGGCATTTTAATAGCGAGCTTTTTAAGAGGCTCCCGGAAGGGAAAACCCGCTGGCTTAGGATTAAGCATGCCCTTCCTATATCGCTCGCACAGTTTGATGTTGAAAAAGGAAGCGAGCGTTGGGTGCTTAGGTATACACCTAAGCGCACAACCATGATTTCCTAAGAGGACGTCACGCCTATATTGCAGAAAAACTTCTGCCGGTTCGGCGTAAAGGCTCACAACTGGGCTTTTCGGGAAAGTCCCTATTGCCATGCAAATGCCCCGATTATGGACTGTGTCTAATTTTCTCAGCACAGATGGTCTTGTTCTTGCTCTTCTCCTTCTACTACACTTCATGGATTAGGCAGAATACCTGTTCCGTCTTCCTTTGTTCAACTCCATCTCTTCCTTGGGCGTCGTACATCTCTTCTTCCTTGTGGTTTGAATTCGTATACGGCCCAAATGAACTCGTCGACAGGCCCTTAAAATCCACTCACCCCTCTTTCACTACACATTCTAGGCCAATGTTGTTTCCAGTTATCTTTGGTCTCTTCGATTTTATAATTTATTTTATATTTACCTAGTTCTTCTTGGACATCCTTATTGCGAAAGAGATCTCTTGTAGGTTTTCTTAAAAATCTCATTTCTGCGCTTGTAATTTACTTTTATCTTTCTCATTCATAATCCAAAACACGCTATCATACATCAATACTGGCACTGCCATTATTTTATAAAATTTGAGTTTTATGTCTTTTCTGGTTTTATTTTGTAACGTTCTTGTCATTGTGTCGCATATTTGCTGATATTTATTCTGTTTTCTATGTCATCTCTATCACAACTTATATTATAGCCCAAATATTCAAAGTGAGATACTTGTTCTAATATTATTCCTTCTATCATGATTTTGGATCGTTTAGAATATTTTCCTTTGTGCGCCATCACTTGGGTTTATTTGTTGATATTTGTATGTTGTAAGTTTTTCCTACTTCATTTAGATTATGAACGGAACGTTGTATATCATTTTCGTTGTTTGGTATTAGTACCACGTCATCAGCGTATAACATATTTATACAGGCTGTCCCAAACAACACCGACAACGCTTAGTATGTTGTGTGGGACGGCAAACTGATCGGTTTTCAAACACGAATCCCTGTCTGGAAATGCACGGCTTGGACGCTGTAGCGCATCGAAGTGTACGTTCACATTTCGTCAATAAATCCAACATCGAGCTGTGTATATTACAAATGGGCTTCGAAGTGTGTACTTCTCACGTCATTGCAGAACCTATATCGGCGGTGGTGAGCCTCATGCATATGACCCAATGCGTGCGGTTGTCTTTAAAAACTTTCAATCGCTCCGTGGACTCGAACCATAAGATCCTCCGCTGATGTTACAAGAGTGCCATACACCATACTCTTCATACAACTCCGCAGAAAATAGTCGAGAGGTGTCAGATTTGGTGACCTGCTGGCCATGGAACTGGTCCACCTCTACCAATCCATCCATTTGGATATGCAACGTTAAGGTGATTCCGCACATTTGCATCAAAGTGTGCTGTAGCTCAAATCGGCCATTTCCGCAGCTGTGTACTGGTACGTGAAGCACTACTGTTAGACGTTACTGCACTGGAAACTACACAAGTAACGCAGTGGCATTCGCACCAAGGACTCTAAGGAGGAACGTAGCGCATCGAAGGAATGTTATTATGCTCAGGTCATTCATCTCAGAACAAAGGTGGCTAAAGATTGCATGCCTTCCGTGTTAAGATACCAAAACGAATGTTAACAAATGGTCAACCGTTCGTTCCTAAACTTCGACGCTCTCCAGCGCCCAAACCGTACATTTCCGGACAGGGGTTCCTATTTGAAAACCGGCCAGTTTGCCATCCCGCACAACATACTAAGCGTTGTCGGAGTTTTTTTTTTTTTTTTTTTTTTGGGGGGGGCACCCAGTATAATTTCTATTTATTTGTATACCTGGATTTATATGATCTCTTTTCCTAATTTTCATTAGGTCATCAAGATAGATATTAAACAGTGCCGGTGATAGACTATATCCTTGTTGTTCTGTTTTAGATGTTTCAGTATTTATAATTACATTAGTTCCTGTATATAAATGCTCAACTGCTTCAATTATGTGTGTGTGTGTGTGGGGGGGGGGGGGGTGGCGGGGTAGCCTCTATTATTCATTTTGCTCCATAACCTATCTCTATCTACAAAATCTAAAGTTTTCTCGAAGTCATTGAAATATATATGCGTTTTGAGATTGACTTCTCGTCGTTTTTATAAAACCCTTTTGAAACTAAAAACATTATCACTGCATAACGACCATTCCTAAAACCGGTCTGTTCTTCATCTAATAATACCTCTGCTATATTTTTTGACGGTTATTAATATTTTTTGCATACACTTTATAAACTGTGTTAAACAGGCTTATGCCTCTGTAATTATTAGTTATTTCTTCGACCTTTTTTGTAAAGTGAAACAATTTCTGCTGTTTTCCATGATTAAGGAATTTTACTGCATTTCCAACATTCGTTATACAAATATAGCAATTTTAATTGACAAAATAAACCAGAGGTGGAATCAGGACTGAAAAATTCAATGCCATGGCTGGGATTTGAACCACGGATCTTCCGCTTATCGAGCGGCTACTTTAGCCACTAAGCTACCATGGCCAACTTGCCCAGATGATTCGTACTTTTCCCGGTTGGACCCCAAGGGAATCTCACAACAGTGATAAATACCCCAAGGGCGACTTACAATTGTAAGTACTTTATGCCCTGGGCTTAAGTAAGCTTTAGATGGTAATTATTATTTATAAATAATAAACCAGAGTATTTCAGTAATTCAATATCTATTCCATTTGTTCCACAAGCTTTCCTACTATTCATGCCTTTCAAGGTTGTCTGCAGCTCTTCTAGTCTGATTAAGTATACAGTTTCATTACATTGCAATCCTTCATCTTCCATGCTTGTTTTAACATTTTCTTCCTACAGCAATTCTTTGTAATATATTTTCTATTGTCTCCTCTTTATTACATGTATATTAGCGCAATCACTTTCTGTTTTATTAAAATGTTTCACAATTTTAAAAGTTAATGTTTGTCTTCCGTAAATATGTTCTATTCTTGTTATAAAGTTATCCCACTATCCCTTGTTACCTGTATAGCATAGTTTCTTTTCCCTTTATACTCTAATTTAACTGCTTCTGTCTTTTTCTGTAATAGTTACACGTATGTGTTTCTCTTTTCTTTCACTGCTTCTTCTATTTGTATATTCCATATTCACAGTTATTTTCTCCTTATTTTCCTTTTCTTTCTTTCTTTTTTCGCTTCATAAGCTGCTTGCTGTATATTTCTCTTGATATTTGCCTATTGTTCTTCTATATTCTTATTAGTAGTTGTTTTAATAGAAACTCTTCTAACTTTTTCACAGAGAGATCTCTATGTACTCTAACATCTTGTATTTGGTTTTTCATTCTGTCATTCACTATAATGTAGTCTATAATTGACCTGCTTCTTCTAGAACTCCATGTATACTTGTATATGCCTTTCTTTTTGAAAAAGTGTTTGTTATTCTCATATTGTATCTGGCGAATGGTTTAAGTTCTTCCCCATTGTTAATACTAGCTGTTCGCCATATGTTGCCACTATTCCTGGTATTGGTTGATTCAAAATCCTTGAATTCAAATCTCCAATTATTATAATAGTCTCTGTTTTATTTATCTTGACTAGTTCTTTCTGCAGTTTGTCATAAAGTATTTTAGTTTCTTTTTTCTTCCCCTCTTCAAGTGCGCAAACCCCTATAATTGTAAACATACAATGTCCTCTATTTCAAATCTGCATAAAACTCTTCTTTCATTTATAAAACTGTAACCAATTATTTTATTTTTCCATTTATTATTAATTAATATGTCAACTCCACAACAAGCTGGTTTATTCTGTAGTACTCCACTGTATGTCATCATATAATCCTTTAGTTCTCTTGTTTCCTTTAATTTCTTCTACGTTTCAGTTATTAGTGCAATGTATACGTTTTTCCTTTATAACGCAAAATTTAATTTTTCTTCTTTAGATCTTAATCTGCTCACATACCATGTTGATATATTCGTACGATCCGTTATCCCAGATCTTCTATACTTAATTTGCTTGTGTCTTCGATAGTTAGTTCCATCCGGCTAAACATTTGGAAGATTATGAGTAGCTTATTTTTAACATAGAGACGTTACCAGCCTCTCGTCCCTACCTGCAGGACCAGGGAACTTGACTTTGGCGTCAGCCACGCCTAGAAACAGTTGCCTCCACTATTGCTTACGACTCTGTTCCAGTCGGACTTATTTTAGGAGTTTCCTTCTCAAGCGCTCCGGTAACGCTACAGGAGTACCATACACCATACTCTTCATACAGCTCCACATAAAATAGTCAAGAGGTTTCAGATCTAGTGACCTGCTGGCCATGGAAATGGTCCATCTCTACCAATCCAACGATTTCAATATGCGACGTTGAGATGATTCCGCAGATTTACATCAAAGTGTTCTGCAGCTCAAGTTGGCCATTTCAGCTGTGTACCGCTATGTGTCGCACTACTGTCAAAAACGTTACTGTACTGGAAACTACATAAGCAACGCAGTAGGATGCGCACCAGGTACTCTATAGGGGAATGTAGCGCATTGCATTGATGTTATTATGCTCAGGTTATTCATTCCAGTACACATATAATAAAATCATGTTTACAATTACTCTCTTATATTTAACTTTTCTTATTAATTTATTATCTAAACCTTTCGTATTAAGATACCAAAACGAATGTTAACAAATTGTCACAACCGTCTGTTCCCAAACTTCGACGCTCTCCATTGTGCAAATCGTACATTTACAGACAGGGGTTACCATTTGAAAACTGATCCCGTACAACATTCTAAGCATTATGTGAGCTAAGGCTTTCACGGCCGACGTCTATCCAGTAAAATGATGTTCCCGGGTTTATTGGCCGTGGTCCAGGCGATGCGTAAACACCTGAAGTTTCGCTCGCCATTCCGACGAGCCTCATCAGAGGAAGTGACTTGTGGCGTCTGTCTTATATATGATGGGGCGAGGGGGCGGTTTCGTTTGAGTAGCACGCTGGTCTTTCCAGCATTTGAACTATCCTATATGAGGACTCTGGTGTTGCTGGGAAGAGACCCGTACCTGCCTTCGTGAATATCATCGAAGTCTAGAACTTGCGTAGGTGGTGAACACTTTTGCCTCACTGCTTTCATCTTGAGACTGGGATTATAAGATTTGACATTTTGTTTTTTATTTTATAGTCTAGAATAGGCTCTAGACCTATTCGGAGGTCATCCAATAACGGCTCCGGAATAATTAATTCCTTAATTAATTGTCTTCCCTTTGAGGCTCATTTTCCCGGCTACAGGTACTGGAATCCTGGAACGAAGCTACATATGTGATTACAGCATCGAGATCCTCCCAAAAAATGGATTAGACGCTGCGTGTCGAGAACACGACATTGCCTACGCTGAACATAGGGACGCGGGTTCCGGCATTCGGCTGGCAAGGTTCTTGTAGAGAAAGCTTGGAAGCGTGCACAGTCTGCTGACTCTACTTTTGGCGAAAGGTTTGCTGCTCGACTTGTAACTACGATCATGAAGGGAAAGTTGGCCAGGGTGCTGGTTTGCGTAAGTGTCACGAGAGGACAATACCCACGCCCGCAAGGGTGGGTTTCTACTTTAGCTACCGTTGCTGGCTGCCTTGAGTGCAGCGGGTAGCTTAGCTGGAGATGCTGCACAGTTCATCACATCCGTAAATTAGATACGCACTACAGAGGAACACTTTAATGAGATGATTCGTCACAATCAACAGATGGAGGCCGTAGTTAGGGGTGGAGGTCTTAAGCGCAGAAAGAAGAAGAGAAAAAGAAAGGGACTGTATCTACGTCGACAACGCTGGGGACGAGGCCTGTACTTATCCCGGAAAATCCTTAAGTGTCACGGAAATTGAAGCTTACGCTAGACATTCCTGATTTTAGACATGGGTACATGCTGGACAAACTACCTCCAAGACCTCTCCAGACAGAAAGGTTTGTCATTAATTTGGATAGGTACATAAAACGAACGGGTTCATAGGGTCCTCTGCTCCCCGACAGGCATTTGACTCTAGGCACTGGCTTGAATGTCCTAGGGGGTGTAAGTCCTACATAAGGGAAGGGTAATCAGCAAAAGAAGAAGAAGAAACATAAAACGGGAACTAACTGGGTGCTGTACGCAAGGTTAGAAATGTAACGTTTTATTTTGATAGTTTTGGCAATCTGAAGCTTCTAAAGGAGTTTGAATCCTATCTCGCTGACGTCGTAATTATGTATAACACATGCAGGTATCAAAATTTCGACTTTGTCATTTTTGGAGAGTTATGGTTGCAGTTTATGTTATAGAGCACTTTTGTCATCGTGTTTGCATCATCAAAATGAGTTACACTATCACTGTGAACAGTTCTGCTTACAGCTTCTCTACCTTTCTAAATCCACCACTCCATTTGTGTCCTAATGATGTTTAGGAGATTGGTCTATTGAATTTTATATTGGTGATGGAAAGTTTGAAACCACAGTGATTCCACCTCGTATTTATAAACTGGAGGATATTCACGACTAACTCAAGGCCGGCGATCACTCCTATCGACGTCCTAATACCACAAGGAAGCCGGAAATTCAGTGTCTCTATGTTGTTCATTTAACTCATGAGAGATCAATCGGCTTTCTTCTCGGTTTCACCGGGAAGAGCACAGGGATCTGGGTGTCTGACAGAGTCTGAGGAACAGGTGAATATCTTTAAGTTTAGCATAATACGCATCGAGCCTCGTCACTGGCCTCTTCATTAATGGTACAAGTGGGCATTCTCTGTACTAGTTCTTTCCATGGATTCCGCCGGATTTCCACATCTGATAGAAACCATCCAGTCTTATATATCTATCCATCATTGACACAAATCTCATTGATGCATTCGAGTTATAGACCGGAACATGATACGATTCACTTCATTAACGAGGTTATTGCCATGAGACAACACATGTGACGGAATGGGAATAAGTTTTAGAAGATATTGCTATAATAAAAGGCCTCTCTCGAGGTAGAAACCTACTCATTCTTTGACATGTAACTGCTGACATCATCTAATCGATGGTTCTCCGAGGGCTTAGGCTTCAATGTTCTGTAATGAATGTGACCGCGGTTCCGGCATTTGATGATAAGATTAGTAAAGAGGAAAAGCACGTATTCCTACCTTACAATACGTCAGCTCTTGATGTGAACGATGAAATTAGAATACTATGTCGAGTTGAAGATTTATACACGCTTTCTAGTAGACGTTATGTCTACATAGAGGGAACTCTCACTAAACCGATAGTGTACCCTCCGCGTCAAAGCGGACTAACAATGCCATGGCGTTTCTGTTTGATGTAATGTGGTTGCATATGAATGGTACTACTATAGATGAACCAGAAATCCTGGCATTTCTTCAACT
Source organism: Tenodera sinensis (assembly GCA_030765045.1). Classification (NCBI taxonomy): domain Eukaryota; kingdom Metazoa; phylum Arthropoda; class Insecta; order Mantodea; family Mantidae; genus Tenodera; species Tenodera sinensis. Next base: position 237,285,936 of record CM060964.1, read on the forward strand.
ATGTGCAACTGCGCATCTCCCAATACATTGCACTGCAGTTCGCTGTAGAGGGCTGCTAGACCTATCCCTGAGATGTAGAGAATGTGAACGCATGAATAGGATCTTCAGCGTTATCATTCCCCTTTCGGTGCTTGTGGGTTTCGCAGGCGATCATAAAGTTGTACTTAATAGCAAGTTTGTTCTCGTTAGATCTAAATTTTTAATAATGGTATATTGGGCAAGTACCCGACCATTATTACGCTAACCAGGATCAAATGGAGGATCCACGAGCTTCGACGTTCCGATGCTAAGGGAGTGGAAAAGCTTAAACTCGTCAAGTCACCTCTGTACGTGGAATTTCGAACCTTGGACCTTCACACTCAACCTACTGTACCATAGACTAAAGCTTACACCTAAAACGTGGCAACGACAACGAAACTTGAGAAACTTCGTTTTGACATAACGTGTGCACAAATTGACACATTGAATTATCTCGCTAAGACTAGCTCTCTTTTGATCACTGCAATATCACCAATATCTCAGCAGTGAGTATTATCTCTACCACGACATGAATTTGGATTTTAGGAATTCTAGATTTGCATCTCTCTATGAAAGTATTCTAAGTCTTCAATACTCTTATTATGGCAAGGAGAATTGACATATTTCTAAGGAAAGTGACTTTCTGAAATATGCACCACTATTTGTTATCGATTGTTCTTATCAACCTGAGGAAACTGTGGCTGAAGCTGCTAATATCAGATTGGAAGTTCAAGCATCAGCAAACTTTCCTCCATAAACATTATTATTTCAATTATTAACGATAAACTATTTGCTTACGAACTCTTAACCCATGTTGTTGAATCTATCACATGGGGACAAAGATATGCGTATTTTTATATTAATAAAGAATGAAATACCAATTATAAGATACTTTAACTGAGTTAAGCAAACATCTTAACCTTTTTCTTGACTTTCCTACCTCCCAGATTTATAACATTCTTGTTTAGACATGTATTGATAAAGATATATCATCGACTTCTTTCATATACGCTATTATATTATAAACGTATTTTTATATTATCACTCTATAAAACACTACAGAGCTTGCTGTGTTTAAGATACGTTTCAATCACTGCTATATTTACCACTGTTATTGGCCAATCCTCTTTTTTATGTATACTGTGACAAAAGGACACAAATCCAGTCCGATTACTTTTCTACCACTTTATTATCTTCTAAAATGTCACCACAAATACACAGTTTTCTTGCCTGTTAGCAGAGTCTAAAGTCTTTCGGGCTATCACCACTGACAATTTTTTACTTCTCATAACCTTGCTCATTCCTTTTAGTGTTTTTCTTCACTTTCTCTGCCTCTAATGCACCAATTGCGACGATGTAATCACTCGTGATGCTCGCTGAATCTTCTTACGACGGCCGATGTATCTTGCGACGACACACACACGCACAGATGTCTCACACACACTGGCGAACGCATGTCTGTAACCGTAAACTCTAAAATTCACTCCTCTGCAGTTTCTCGCCGCCTTATATAGGGGGGATGACGTCACACGGACCTCTCTCGACTTCTACACACACGCACCGGAAATGATGCCGCTAGATCCTTCTCGAAGGCACTAGGAAAGCCCTTTTTGGTACTGCCGCTTCCATTGTTACTAGTCACGTACACACAGTAGTCACGCGAGGCAGCCTGGCTTGTTCAAAGTTCAGTCTTTGTCCGCTCGCAGGCCGGCATATGTTGAGGTGAGGGAGCTAGGCCACATCCATCCTTCGTTGAGTACCTGACATCACACTGCTCTCTCCTCAACGCTGGTGGTCCCGACCAGCACCGTCGTAGTTGATAGACGCTCCCGATGTACCACCAGCGTCTTCTCTCAGGGCATCCCCTGGTACGGTACACCTCGCCATCCTATCACTTCTCCAGGTGGCACGGTCCTTGGCAATATTGTTGGGTAACGCCCCTTAATCCGATTAGGGTGACGTCTGCTATCCTGATTGAAATCTCTGTGGCAACCTTGCCGGTTGTGATGGGTCTTCCTCAGTTTGTTCTTCGTCCCGGTGTGTTAACGTGCCTTCCTGCTCATAATGTGAAAACCTCTCCGATGCACCTTCTCAGCCACCTTGCTCTTGGCGGGCCTAACCGCAACCTCCTGCAGGGTCACCCTGCCGACCTCCGGATCCTCGCTGGGGCTACGGAGCGTTACCTCTTCTTGTTCGACTCGCAGAACCCTCCTGCCGACGTCGAACGCCGCGTCGTGGCTCGTGAGGGTGTCCAGTCTCAGTATCACTCCTTCGGCCACGCTCACGACGAACACCCACAAACTTACAACGTTCCGCCCCAAAGTCAGTTCCAGCCAGGCCTCTTTTTCCATTAACAAGGTGTCGCTCTATGCCGCCACTATCTCGTAGGGTTGATCCAGTTTCTTCGTTGGCATGTCCTCCGCCACATCCGGTCGAATCACGGTCACTGCTTCACTCGTGTCCACTCGTACCCGGTACGGCTTCACCTGTTTCCTGCCGTCCCAATAGTATCGTCCTCCATTCATCTGTTCACGGCACTCAGCGTCAACTGATTGGATGGCTCCGGCAGTTCCTCCATGTCCCACGCCATGTTGGCTCTTACTTGTTGCTCGCTTTCTCGTAGGCTTCCTTGCTGGCAGTCCTTCACGATATGTCCTGGTTGGCTATGTTCCCGACCCACTCCTCTAGGGCATCCTTGACATCGTCCCTGAGCTGGCTCTTTGTCTTCCTCGTGTTGTACACTTCCATTCTTCGAGACCATAACTATCACCGCAGCCATTAGGTGCTACCTGCCCAGGTAGGTCCCATCCGCCCCTGGCATCCAGTTCCTTGTCGCTTCCAGCAATTCCTCCTTCCAGGGCGCTAAGGCGATAGCCGACGTCCTCTACGACGTCCATGCACTGGCAGATGTCTCCCACCTTCCCGCCGAGTTCTTCCACGTCTTCGTTTACGCCAACCAGCTCTCAGACAATCTTCGCCAATAGCTCCATCTTCATCTCGGACATGTCTGACTTCATTTTTTCCATTCCGGAATTCATTCCTGTCTTCGTTTCTTCCACTAAGC